>JAVYIG010001120.1:0-257500 GCA_035222895.1 Strongylocentrotus droebachiensis
GAATTAACTGTGCGTTGATAATGGTTACCGGAACTAAAACCAGGTATTGATTTCCGAATTTCCATAAGTCTTTACTGACATGTTGGATGCACACAGAGACGTTTCACCAGAAAATAGACGCTGTTTTAATTGTATGCGTCATGTTTTATATTTCATACTCTAAAATTGTATTTCGTATCCATTCTCATTCAAGAGTCCTTTAATCATGTTTTCCGTGAGAAAATTTATCTTGAATCGAATTCGTAGGATTAGTTAAGACTCTTCATGGAATATATGGAGTGACGACGTTGCACGTATATGATAAACGAATTCTTAGTTAAAACTTTCGGGAACAAATTAATTATAAAAGTGAGAGTTATAACAGCATGGTATACATGCGGTCCAATTCGGAGGTACCCATAGGCAATAATTTCATTTCGGCGTCTATTCTCGAAAAAACGGGAGTTTGGAAATGAATGGGATAAGCAAAATGTCAGTAGGCTTGTCATTCAAAAGTCAAGGGGGATTAGTTTTAAAAGCCGCCAACCATTTGTGTCGTGTGGGTGTCTATATAAAGATCAATTCTCCACGTTTCACGTCATCAAATTTTAACAAATGAAAACGTGATTCCCGGGTGATTTGGGGTGTGTTCATACGAGCTTCAACACCCTGATACTAATCAAGTTTAATTTCAATCTAGTTTAGCTGCCCGCATGACGTGAAAATGCCGCATTTAGATAAAACGTCATTGATAAAATGTTTCGCATACTGAGGGACAGCGAAATGTCCTCTCTTTTTGCCTGTTCCTGAGACATGGTCAAGAAGAGGGGGCACAGGAGGTACCAGTGGCGGATCCAGGGGGGGGGGGGGGCCCGGGGGGCCCGGCCCCCCCCCCCCCCTTGAGAAAAAAATCATGTAAAATCACGTGATTTTTACCTTTTTGGGGGGTTGGGCCCCCCCCCCCCCCTGGCGCTCAAGGGGGGGGGGGGGGGTGCAAATTGAAATTTTTTTGAGGATCAAAAAAAAAAAAATGTGCTCACTACCCCCCCCCCCCCCCCCCCCCCCCCCCCCCCCCCCCCCCCCCCCCCCCCCCCCCACTGAGCGACTTTTCGGCCGGCGCGATTTTCAAATTTTCGGGAGCAAACAAAAAAAAAGTTGGGCCCCCTCCCCTAAGAAATCCTGGATCCGCGCCTGGGAGGTACCCCCCCCCCCCCCTTCATCGAACGGTGAGAAAAGAGGAGAAGGGAGTTGTGAGAACAAGAATGTGAAAGGAGGAGGCAGCATAAAAGAAGATGATAGAACCCCTTCCTTTCAACATACACTCCATCCCTTGATGGCGTTTTTTCTCGCATTCCATCCATCTAGTAAGAACCCTTCCCCCTCCTTCTATTCCATCAGTTCCCCCTCCCCTTAAGTCCGTCTGTACAAGTTTGGCCAGGGGAGATTAGACCACCCTGCAAGGATACAGACAGGTGGTTATGGGGGACCAACAGGCACCGATTGGGGAAGTTTTCTATATAGAGGGAGCAAGTAGCTACAAGTAGGACAGTGGGACTTTAAAGGCTTGACCAACCCAATGCTACGCCATTACGTTAGGGGACACCCTAGTATGCAGTCCGATACGAACGCGGCATGGGATGCCAACGCATTATGCGAATCTAGATTAAAATTAACCCCGATTAAAATCAAGGTGCGAATGCTCGTATAAACACAGCCCAGGTGAGCTATATTGGTATGACGCATCGTCATCTAAGCGTTACGACAAGGTAGGGAAACCTGCGATTGGCCCATATTTCTACACGGTTGTATCGAGAAAACCCACTTGTTACTGGGCGGAAAATCTAAAAATGATTTTACCCGATCAGCGTGCGAGAGGAGATGTAAAATAATCACATGTGCATGTCATTTTCATGGATTCTGAAAATGACTTTCAAATATACTCATACTCGATTTTGCGTCACTTTAATTCAAAGGAATGATCACATCTACATAAAGGGATGGAGAAAAGTTTTTAGCGAAAAAAAGAATTGAGCTAGCGTAAATGAGTTTATTTGTCGGTATGTGAGTTACAAATCAAATACTACAGGATTGATATGAGGTGAGCATAAATGTTCGACAAACTACACTTCACTGTCCATCTGGCCAAGATTTTGTTGTAAAATATCTGTAAGTAACATTTATTCATGATGTCAACAGATGTACTTCCTTTGAAGTCCTCCTTCAGGTATCCATGCATTCGTAGAAAGGACGAATAAAATCGATTTTCTTTTCTTTCCCCTCCTTCAAAAGCGTATACAGCGTCAACACAAGGAGAAGACTCGTTCTGAAAATGGTGCTAAAACTTGTCCCTCAAGCCACTCAGGTTTATTAAGGTGTTGGTAAGATATGTTGTGTAGAAAAATTTGAATGGTTCATTTGTTCTTCAAGTGAAAATTTAGTACATAGCCCTACGTACAGACAATCGGTGACAATAAACAGCGAGAAACAGAGGGGGGTAAATTTAACTGAAGAAAGAAAAGGGGGAGGGGGAGTTTATGTGAAAATGAGACGCTCCGATTCCCTCCCGTCTCTACCAATGAACATGTAATCGTGCATTTATCTATCAATTTAGAGCCCCCCACCCCCACACCCACACAGGTACAGACACACCAATGTTGATACTGGCGTCATCTTACGACCATGGTAAAGGCATTTCGTGTTTCATGTTCCGACGTTTTTATTGTCAGCAATGTGAGCAAAAGATAATCATAATATTTTTATGTGGTTTTTGAGGTTTGACAATTCTGACCACAGATCACCCTCCCTCACACCTTATACCGACAAAAACAACACGTATTCCAATTTATATCAATACCTCTAATCCGCGGCTCGTGTATTGCCAATCGTCATTTCTCAATCAGTCAATTGGCTTATGTCCAGACAATATTGTTTATTCATATATTAGTCCATGCCTATTCGCTTTGATCCGTTGTAATGGCTGTTTAACCGATTTTCAATTTCCCAGTTGTTGGTGCAAGGATGATTTCAATCTATTTCTTCACTTCTCTGTAGCAAACGATCGGCGCTGTAAGGCCTTTCAAATCTCAAAGTATATTATTATTATTAGCCCTTGAAACATTATAAATCAAACAAATAATCATGATAAATTGCGAGATCATTTGCGTACTATTGAATCAGTTGCCACTGGACATTCGTAATAGTTCAAGTGTAGATTGATTCCAGTAGAATTACTTTTATTTTCTAAATTTGTGTAGTTTCATTTTCCCACTTTACTTTTGCGCCATGAGTACATTATTCATGTGGAGTTGGCGCATTTTACATTTTGTAAATTATCATTATTATTATAATTGCAATTGAGTTCTCGAAAGTTTTCCCCATCGTGTTTGACATAGATCATTTATTTTCGTATGTTTAAAGGCACTGAACATGCAACAGTCTTTCATGGAAATGTTATCAATATATTACATGGTTGTGTATCAAAAGCCATTCACTAACATGGTTATTAACGGCACACTCCAGCGAACGCACGATTCAGTCACGAGAATGCAGCTTTAAACCCGGAGCGTAACAACGTAGCTGTACCCTGGGCGAACGGGAACGCGCAAACAGCTGTTTAGGGTCACTGTACTTTTTCTCGTGCGGTGCAACATCAAACGAACTGGGTTGTATGTTAGTTTCACGTGTAGGACTCTCGATCTCATGTGTGAATAAACAAAGGCCGTGTTTCTATCTGCGGGAAAAAAAGTACCTCTCATCTTAGTAGGTCCATGCTCTCATGCTTTCCATGTTGCCGATTTTCAGATCACAGATGTATGACGACTTTACCGGCTTTGGGTTTGGCGCAGAGAAGGGTAGGATAGATAGTTGAATCGATTGAAGGAACTAGGTATATTTAGGAAAAGCGAGAGAAGGTATTTTTTGAAGAAATGTACAAAGATGAATCATAAAGATAATGGTGGATGCAGATTGTGCACAACGCAATATATACACCGTTGTGTAGTAAAGCTAGGGAGCAGGGGCACATTGTGCCGCCTTCCAAAATCAACAGATGAGGGGAGAATTGGAATAAAAAGATAACATTAGAAAAATAAACTGAAGGGAGGGGAGGGGGGAACGTGAAAGGAAGACGATATGACCCATCACAAACCACTCTAAAGTCATTAATATAGCGGCCAACATACCACCACCCCTCCCACCCCATGAAGAGAGTTCCCCCTCAATGGTTGGGCCTACGCAAGGCCACTGAACATCCCCTAAATTCTAAAATATAGAACCCATTCCCATGCTTTTGAATCAATATTTATCTAATTGGATAAATAGTAAGTTAACTTTTTGCCACATCTACCCAACTTTTTTCATTGAAGTTAATTTGCCATGACAATATTTCAATTATGACTGATGGGGCTATTGTTTAGAGCCATTCTATGTCCAATTAAACACGTCTGGTTAAGCGGCCTTGCCCTTGGTAATTAATATAAATTGCACAACATCGCTCGGAAATATGATTGAACATTTTGAAGGTCTGCTCCGGTGGTTAAACAGGAGATAAATCCTAAACGGTCATAACTTCCTATGGAAACACATTTTGTACTTGAAAGCTTCAAACAAAGGATTTTCCATTTGTTTTTTAAAGAGGGATCTCGCGTTGCAGCGTCGGGCAAATGTCCTGTCGGGTTATGGAGTAGAAACTAATGAATTGCAGTAACCTAAATTCACCTGGTAAATGCCTTGTGAAAACGTGAACAGGGCCTCGCTATAACAGTAGCGTGAATATATCAAGGTTCCCTTGTTTATTGACTGATTTTGCAACCAATTGTGCGTTGCAGTACGGATCGATAGCTCCGATCCAACAATGGTCCAATAATTAGCGGCCAACAAAAGACGATGTGTTTTTTTTTAGCTGCAAACAATAAGATGTGCTGTTTTGTCCTTTCCTTTCTTTCATTATTCGGATGACACATAAGGGCTTGCCTTCGTGATCAGCTGGAAATAGTCAGCTGAGAAACAGTTGGTGCTGTTTGACGTGTGCTTTCTTGTTTCTTTTTAGCCCCCCCCCCCTCTCCTTCTTTCGAGAGCACGTTCGACGAGTAGATAATGCACAATAGAATCGTGAACATGGTGAATATGTGTAAAAATCAGTCATGTCGTGTGTTTCAACGATGCTCGAATCTTCTCTAAAAAGAGGACAATCTGTCAAATTCTTTATACATATATCTTCTCATTTGTCTTACCAAATTCACCATTAATCTTCTACTTTAAAAAAAAAACTAACTTGAGGTAATGGGCTGAACAGAATTTAGCATAGGCCTAGTGTAGATGATATTAAAACTGCTTATAATTGTTTCTGCTTCTGTGACATTCATTGCATAAGGACACACGACTCTATCCTCAACGTTATCAATATTTCTGTTCGACTTAATTTTTTCCTCCGGCTGTATATTTGGAGGCCTCCTATATGTATAAATGTTTATTTCGTTCTATATATCTCCTTTGAAAAATGAAAATACTTTACTATGTCTCAGACTTTCTCCCGTTTTCCCCTACGACTATCCCTCTGTAGGGCCATCTCTACCCTCCTTCCCCCACCCCCCCCTCTCTCTCTCTCTCTCTCTATTCTATCCCACATGTCTATTACCCCCATTCCAAATACACTCTTTGGTCTTCTGGACCGGTCCTGTGGTCATGTTTCCAACCGATATATACCAGTACATGTCCATGGTTTTGTTCTTCTTCAGTGAGGCGCTTTTAAGTGGGACGCTTTTAACCCCTCTGGTACTACGTCCTATTTAAGGGTAATGGTGAGGGGATAGGGTTTAATTAGAACGGTGGGGGATGCATCAATCAAAAAGTAGAACCGATGGAACACAGGGGCTATACTATCATTAAAGAGGATAAACCGCGACAAATCGTTTCCGTCTCCAACCCGTCGCAATGTGAGATCATCGCGTCATTGACAGCAAGGGGGTTAACGTTCACCATCATCAACTTGACTTTGTTCAACCTTGTCAAAGGCTCTGAAGTCCTTTTGAAATGAGGATTAGATGATACCCTCACAATCCTTCCTTAAACCCCGCATGCTCTTGAGATAGACCATATTTTTTGGCCCACGTGGTGCTCCCCTTCATGCCGTCCATGTGTATAGAGCGACGTCAAAAATAGTACATTCACCTCTTTCAAAGTGAACTACGTCGAGCCCCTGGCATGCCTCCTTCGAAATCAGCTGATTGCGTAGTCTCGACTTTCAGACCTAATAATTTATATAATCTTTTCTTTTCGCAAGGCCATTTCCAGAACCCCGAACAGGGGGGGGGGGGGGGGGGTGGTGGAATGAAATAGCCCGGGGACAGCGGGGAGGGGGGGGGGGAGCAAGTGATAGATGTCCAGACTAGGATACTGTCGAGATAATTAGCAATCGGTCGGCAAATATTAGGCTATCACATTGATGTAGTGGCACATTTGATTAGCCCCCCCCCCCCCCCCCCCCCGCCCTGTCATTTAAAAAAGAGTAATCTTTGATGAATGAATGTTCTAATTGCTACACCGTTGCGTAAATGAATCGCTGGTCGTCTTTGGACCTCATTCCAATAATTATCATTACAAAATGAATGTGTGCATTTTGCAAACAGCATGGCTAAATATCTAAATAAGTTAAAGGACAATCCAACCCTCGTAATAACTCTATTCGTATAAAAAAAAAAAAAAAAGTTGAAATAAATCAGTCCAATGATGAGAAAGTTAAAAATGTTTGAATTATTATGAGATCAATAAGTCTATGCAAATCTCAAATTGGAAGTTCTGTCAGAGGGTTGTGACATAATGTATGTCGTGTACACAAAGTTATATAATTTCTGTTTTTCTCCTAATTGCCTTTTCCTTTGGAGCTATGTTAAAATTATGTTATGGGTATAGCACATTATCATAGGTCCTCTAAGAAGAAAAGACCCTCCTAAGGTCATAGTTGTTGTTTTTTCAATTGAAATTATAGTCATTTTGTGTGTTGGAACAAATGTAAAAGTTGTCTGCCACTAAATCACAGAGAGGTTATCGATTCAGCCAATTTGAAGATTACGATGTTTAAAATTTAAAATGTTTTTATTTTTTGTCCGATTTCATTTAAAATCCACCAGTTTACTTCTCTGATTTTTCTGCTCCCATCTAGAGTAGCTTGCTTTCAAGGTTAATTGGATTCCCCTCCAATATATTTTAGGCACGATTAAGTTTCGAAACCGCGACCTTCTACAGAGTAACTCACCATCCAAGCACTATGTAATTATGTTGGCAAACCAAATAATTCATCATCCTTTTGTTACACATTTTCTCCGCCAATACATTATAGCTTGAAAGTCCTAATAATTATAAATTGTAACCGAATGAAGTCTGAAATGTAAGCCTATGTGTCACACCCCTGGATTTCGGCATGGATGGTAAACCGTGTAAGACCCACAACATCATACGCCCGAGCTGGCCCGGTGAATGGGCGTGGGTTCCGCACCGCTAACTCGTTACATCGCCAAACTCCATGTCCAATCTGACCTGATATTAGGTTAAACTGATAGAAGGACCTCGGAAGAAAAAAATTTCATCCTAGGTCTCTATCAATTTTTAAGTCCAAAGAATGGGCGTCACTCAAACACTTTTTTTGAGAAGGGGGGGGGGGGGGGTTTGGCTTTTATTATCCCCAAGCCTACCCCCCCCCCCCCAAAGGCCCTCATTTTGTTTGATTTTCCGTGGGTTCTGCATAAGCATAACATTACAGCAATAGAGCCCCAGCTCCAGTTCATCCCGATATAAGGCTTAACCGAAAGGACCTCGGAAAGTTACGTTTAAAAAGATTTTCCCTACATCTCTGTCCAATTTAACATTCTTGCAAGGGCGTCAAATTTGTTTTCGGTGGGGTGGGGTGGGGGGGGGGGGGGGGGTTCGGGCCTGAATTATTCACATGTCCTTTCTAAAGGTCCTCATTTTTTTTTTTTTGAAGTAGGTTCTGCACCGCTACATTTGTATAGCTGCAGTGGGGCTCCAGCTCCCGTTCGACCCAATATTAGGTGGAGCAGAAAGAGGAGCCTAGGAAAAGTCTTCAAAAATAGATCTCTCCCTTTCTTAGAATGAATAACTCATATTTTCCACATCGGTTTATTCATTGCTCTTAATGCGGGCCCTGAATTATTATTATTACCTGAGCGTTATCAGGTGCTCTTTAAAGACCGTCAATACTACTGCGCCAGAAGGGATTAGGCCACCCAGCCAGGTCACTGGACAGGTAGTTATCTCAACAAATCAGCTCTCCATTAACATAAGAAAAAGGGGACCATGGGGAACAACCGGTCACCGCTTAGGCATTGTTTGCTATATAGAGGGCGCAAGTAGCTATAAGTAGTGCAGTGTGGCTTTAATACACCTGGGTCGAGAGTGGCAAGTGTTGCCAGAATGACATACGCATGCGCCGAGGAAAGACTGAATAGTGGATCGTTCGTATTAACCTCGTCAAGAGCATTCAACAACATACCACAACGCTCTCTTCTTTCTGCCCATTTCTATTTTTACGACTGAAACAACTATACAATATTTGTCCACCAACAAAGAGATAATACCGATCCGTTGTAAACAACTCGTTCAGTTTGAGATTGTATTGACCATTGATGATTGTTGGGTGGCCATCTCTGGCCATGTTGTTTCTTCTCTCTTACTTTTTCTCCCTTTCTATTTTCCTTCCCTATTTAAGACGTAAATAAAGAAAACCCTGTCTCGTCAAATGATTAGTCCTTAAAGATTTTTCTTCTGGGAAGCCACAAAACATGGTCTTAGTTTCTGTTGTGAGCTTTCGGTTAAAGCCCCGCCCCCACCCCCTCCCCATCGAAAAAGGGCATTTACCTCATGTTTTGTTGTTGTTTTGTTTGTGTTTTGCTCAGTTTTCCTTTTTGGTATGCTTTCTTTACATCAGCCTATAGGCCTATTATAATTTCATCGACGAAAAGAAACGTCGAGAACGCATAAACATCTGCTTTTCCTCCCATTTTAATTGTGTGTGCAAGTAATTTTGTTGAATACCGTTTATCAAATGTGAAGAAAAGAAAAAGGAAAATATTTGTATACATATATTTATAGATATTGTTTGTTTATAGTTTCTGTTTGTGGGTATAATAAATACGTTTACAATTGCCTCCTACCTTTCCCTTTTCTCAGCCCCCCCCCCCCCCTGAAAAAAAAAAAAAAAAAAAAAAAAACAGTGGCGGATCCAGGGGTACCATGGGCATGTGATCCCACACAAAATAGGGGTGGAGCGGAGGAAGAGAGGAAGGAATAATCATGGACCGATACTTTTTATCACGGAATTTTCGGATTTGTTGGGCCTACTCACCAGCCAGCCACCCCCCCCCCCCCCCCCCTCCACCTCCGCCCATTCCCCACTTCGGTCCGCCACTGAATACACCTGCAGCATACTTGTAAGTTTTACCAAGCCTCTTGAAGCAGATAGACCCTTTCGTGTCCGCCCCATTCAACCTTTCAATAGTGATTAATCCGAAAACGACTTCATCATAGTACAACCATAGTACAGTGACCTAGTGGTGTTAGATCCAGTCTAAGCACGGGATAAACCCCATGGTCTATTCACGACCTGGTCCTGGAGCCGAACTAACATAGCCCACACACAGCGCGTCCCTTGGACCCCCGGCCGGACGCTGAATTGGTCTGGGCCAGAGACTTATTTCGGATGGTTCGAGAAACGGTCGTTTAATACCAAGAATTAATCATAGAGATCAAGTTCTCTAATCAAACGCAAGTTTGTAGTCCCATATCTCTTATGTACACAGTTGCGATTGATATCAATCGCAAATAAGTTGCGATAAATCGCAATTGTTTATATAAGACGGGGCTCTGTTCAGAAAAATCAGAAGTCGAGGATTCCCAACTTGGGCCAACAACCTATTAATGAGAAACTGATAATTTAACCTGAACCGTCAGTGGTTTCTGGGAACTTTACTGACATTATTCCATGCGAACTGTTTCACGGAATAGGCCTAATGTCTGGACGAGGCAGTACATAATTCATCAGAATAGAGATAATCCCAAAAGGACCTTTCAAAGCGTGACGATAGTACAGTGACCCAATGGTTTTAGTCTAATCGTGTATAAACCCCGTGGTCTATTCAAGACCTGGACCTGCGTGTCTGACCAGCATAATTAGCCCACACACAGCGCGTCGGCGGGGTAACGTGACGTCTGAAGATGAAAGAGAAATTAAATTTAAAAAAATTCTGTTTTTATTGTTATTTCTACTGAACATGCCAAGACCCCTCCCCCTACCCCCTCATAATTTGGGTTTAAATTACGATATTCCGGCACCACCAATAGGTACAGCAACGAGCCCGAACCGGGCCCGAATATCCCCATGTGCAGGGACTCAGACCCCGATCATACTGCTTAGATTATACTATCGAGGCAGCAAGTTGTCGGAAGATGTATGTATTTGCTTAAAAACTGTATATCATTAGAAAGTTTGTTTTTTTTCTCCTTTGATAACTTTAAAGCCGGAAGGTTAATATTTTGGCAAGAGGCGTCAACACTCCTCAGATAAATATGAGCCTATGGTCGAATTCAAAATGATGCATCGTACAACCTTTAATAACTAATGTAAGAATACATTTTATATTACATTTTATTTGACCACTATGTTTTGTTGTAATCATTCAAAAGGCTTTCCGCAGGGACAAACTGTCGCAAGACATGAAAGAAAAATGAAAAACAAGAATATAAATCGCTTAACCCCATCGCCCCCCTCCCTCCATCCTTCCCCTCCAAAATAAAATCTATACAATCTTCTTTCTATTGAGTCAAATGGGAAGGCGTATTTACGGCGTACTTACAGGGTCACACTTCTGTGATAACTCTCAACTTTTGTTTGTTGCTTACTTATTAATCTGTTTGTGCTGGGCTAAGCCCCGATGACCAAAAGTACCTTGCCCCCATCATGTTATTGCTGTATTTTCTTCTAATGTAAAGCGACTCTATAGTAAAGAAAGGTGTTTAGGATTATATAACAGTGCTATTACCCGACTGAGACGTAAGGCCACACACCGATCTATTATGGAAACCCCAGAAACGGATTCGGAGATGAGCGAAAATAATGGATGCTTACTATTACAATTACCCGAAAGCGTGGGATATTCTGAGCAGAGGCGTGTAAAATACAAAGAAGGAACAGACGACACAAAGCGCCCGCCCTTTTTACTGTCCATAAATTTCCCTTCCTATTGTCCGCTTTATCCCCCAGCCCTTGTTCGTAGGGCATGCGTACTTTCTGGTAAGGGGCAACCTTGGAACTCGACAAATGTTCAACTAGTATCTGTTTTCGTGCTATTTATTAGTTTCAAGGGTTTGTTTCTTTGTTCTCTATAGTTAGAAAACATATTTGCTCTACTTTTTAGAAAGTACATTGGTATTAAAGGTACTATGTCCCTTTTGCAGCCAACCTCAAATGCTGTAGAACTTTGCAGGAATTATGAATATGTCATGTATGTCCTATCTGTGAAATTTAAACGTTAGCAGTGTCCTCATATTCAAATTATGCAAGGAAACCCGTTTACTTGCTAGACTTCACTGTCAGGCACTATTGAGTGACTGACTGGCTTTTTTTCTTCTTTGGTAATAACATACATGAAAAGAGTTGTAAAGGGTACATGAGCATTTGTCTACATCAATAACCCACTTCTTGTGATGGCCAAGATTAAACTGATTGAATCTTTGCGCAGCATAAAACGTATGACCATTCGGTACAATTGTCTGAAAATCAAGACTATTACTTTTGGGCTCTATAGCCCTAAAGTCGATTTGACAACTAATAGACGTTATTTTCCCACTTGAAGACATTTTCAAGCCCCACCTTTTTTAGGGAAGTTCTAAATTAGTATTATCTTTCAAATGCAGTTGGAATTTAACTTTTTCATTTTTTTGGCCTGCAAATGGGACATAGTACCTTTAAAGTGCATTGGTATCAAAGTGGGCGAGGTAACTAACGTTACACATGCACAAGAAGTATATCACCCTCTAAATGTTATTGTAGACACGATGGCAAAGGCCTTTTCTAAAAAATCATCCAGAGACAAAAAATTAAAAAATAATCCTAAGAAATATCTGTTTAATTTAGCCTATTATTGATTACCATTACCTTTCATGTCCGTACTTTTCTATTGCACTATTGTATATATTTATGTATTTCATCTTTCGCACAAACTGCGCCTTGAGCATTTGATTGTCAAGTGGATTTGGCGCCTTACATATCGTATGTATTATTATCATTATTATTATCACACCTTCACCTATAACTTGCGAATATTACGTTTCATTTCATTTCATTACAATTCTTTATTATGTTCATAGAGGATAATTGTTCATATTTACATTTACAATCTTGCTTCACAATAATTTCACAGGAACAACATAATTATAATTGACAATCATAAGCACTTAATTAAATACAATGACTTATCAAATATTACATATATGGGATATACAGCAGGGTGTTCAATGGTAATTCCCTTGAGTAATTGACTTTCATAAGTCTGTTCAATCGTGTTTATTGTATCATTCTAAATTATACCGGGAGCTACACGTACTTGTAATCAATCTATAGGAGCCTATTCATATGCCATGGCGCAATCACATTTGTTAATTATTGATGTTTCGCAAGAATACTTAAATGGCAAAAATAGTCAATCAAAGAGTTGCTTTCTGTTCATTCTTGCTCTTTTCTTTGATAAGTCCCATACAAAAATCCTTCAGTAGAAACGACAATGAGGTATACAGGTGCCGAATCATTGTCTGCCCTCTCTCTCTCGAGATCTGGAATTAGATCTAGATAAATTTAACACATGGTAATGGTGAAGCGTGAGTCCCGCCATGAGGGTGAGACATTTTTTAAATGTGGGACACGAAGGGCGAACAAGCGAAACAACAAAATCATAATGTATTTTTGGGAAGAAGATATGGAAAGAGGTCGTATCATCTTCGTACCGATTTCTCCCCCTTCCCCCTTTTTGCTTTTCAAATGGTATACTGTAAATTTATTTGTAACTTTCGTCATTTTTATTATATTGTTACAATTAGTTCGACCCAAACTCTCCATTAATACATAACTAAGTATTAGGGACATGCGTCATACAAGCATCGCTTTATAGAGTGCCCCTCCGTTTCAATATATAGGCCTAATTTTAGGTCGCCAGCGTTCCGTTATCTTTGTCATTTTTTCAGCACTTCTATTTTGTCTCTTATACGAATTATTAAAACAAATTGTGTCAATTATTGAATCTACAAGTATCTTGCACATAATTATTCATATCAAAACGGAAATAAACCAAAATTAATTCGGGGGGAGGGGGCACTTACACCCGTCCCACCCCTCCCTATAGCTACCCCACCGCTTAGAAGCATAGCCACCCCGAGTGTTTCATCATCTTGCATTGTCAGCTGTACAACCTGGTTGATAAACTAACTTGACGTCTTTACATGGCAGTGTCAATTGGTGCACTTTGTTCGAAGACAGTTAAAGACAGTTTCAGGTTTAAAGGTATCGTTTAACAATGTTAAATCCGAGATCCATGGCCCTACGTGTTATCAGTGTCTGTGATATAAATATTAAAGCCCCAAAAAATTGCGCTTCAAAATAGTAAAAATCTTTGAGTGACCGGTCTTACCATACTCATTTTCCTCAATATGCTGTAGTGTTATAAAAAAGCTAGGAAAACGGCTTTTTGACATTTCGAATTTCAATCATAAATATCTTGATAATCAATCATTGGCTTGTAAAAGTCATGGGATTTATGAATGACCTAAAGGTTTATAATTATGATTGCAGCATGAGCTAAATTCAGGATTTTGTTTAGTATTATATATATAGGGCCAAAAGATCATGCTAAAAATCTGGGTTCTGAATATCGGCATATCCACGGGCGGACGTATTTTTACTCGTTGTATTCGTTGTCATAAGTCTTATGTAGATATCGAAGAAGAAAGAGTTTATTATTTTCGTAGAGGGGCGTTGGGGATCAAGTTTACAGAAAGCATACCTAGTGAGGATACGGCCATATGTATGTTTTTTTCCTTCTTTCTAGTCATGTTTCAAATACAAGGACATTTAACAGTTTTATAGAACAACCATTCATGAGACATTGTCACGTTGATTTTCTCCAAAGTATGAGTAACATAAATGAGGAAGCCTGCAAAATATTTGTTCACCCAGCATTCTCATTAAGTCTTGCCTTTAAGAATGAAACAGGTTAAATTAAGTTGCCGAGGGTAAGTCAAATGTTCACCTGATTGTTTGACGCTCAAGGTCGGCGTTGTCACAGACATTACAAGACAGTCTGGTCGTAAGCATGTGCTTGTGTACACCTCAATGTCACCTTCAACAGGAAGGGCAGTAGCAGTGGCGTAGACACACAAGGAGGGGTGCTTGGCCCCTAAACGAATGGTGGAAAAATTGAGGAAATGGGAGGGGGATGAGAAAGGAGAAAGTGATAAAAATAAAGATGATACGAACCGCTTTCATACTTTCCCCTCATGAAAGGGGGGGGGGGTTGTATTTCACCCAGCCAGCGTGGGTCCACCCCCCCCCCTGGACCCACCTACGCCACTGAGTAGAGGGCAAGTAAATAAAAAAATGGCACCCTTATTAGTTTTTCAAAACATAGATAAATGGGCCAGTTGTAGTCGGATACAAATCTGGAAAAATTAGACACTTTTTTAAAGGTTAAAGGCTGTATGTGGCCATTGCGGAGATCCTTGTAGAAATTGGCAATTATCACGATTATAGGTAAAATTTGCGAGCTTAACGTAATATCAATTGTACACATTTATTCTCGAAATACCAACATTAAACATTTCAAAAATTATTCACTCAATCATTCGTATTATTCCAATCACATCAATAAAAGTCATATCACAATTGTTCCTCAGATGGAATATGTAAGTAATATTAGCTTCAGATATCAAATGAATTCAGATTCGTTTGTGCCAAATGTTTATTTATATTCGCATTAGGAATATCGATAAACTAACCAGTAGATTCAAATATGAACAACAATTATCGTTAAACTTAACAGCAAGAAATTTGTGAGCTTTTAAGTCACCACGACGCATATACCATGTTATTTTGGACTAGACAATTAAACGAGACAATGCGAAGAATCTGTCTATATTTGGAGGCCCTCCAACTTCTAAGGGTGACGAACTTGCCGAATTATTTTCACGGCGCGTCTAAAATTAACCTTTAAAACAAGATTGCTCCTTGGCCGTTGCTCTCTCGGCAATTCGTTTTTTGTTTTATACCAAAACGAGTGAGGCAGATTTCCAAGTGACCATTGATCATAGGATTGATGATTTGTTTTTCTTTTTCAAAATTGGAAACTTTGGTTAATTTTCGTGTTAGCGCCCGAGTTAATATTTTGTCGCATTTAACGCAATGGTTGGATTGAGAATAGAAGTTGTTCGGTGGTGTTTGGTTTGTTCGCTTTTAAATAAATTATATTCGTGCTGTCTGAAGTATGAACTGCAATAGTTACAATATCATTTACATGATCTATGAAATGTATATCGCGTAATTCTAAGGAGTGAACAGACACATTGTCATTATGTTTTCATAAAAAGACGAAGATATTCCTAGTTCATCGAAACAACTTACCATTGACATTGTACATGTAAAAACAAATTTAGTTTTAATAGAAAATCAATACTTGTTTATACCGCTTACATTTTACATTCACATCCAGTTTTTCTTTTACAAATCAAGACTGCTATGAGCGGAAGGGGAAAGGGGGGGGGGGGGCGGTCGAACTCAAAGGCCCAGCGGTAGAGCAAAAACAAAATTACAATAAATATATAATTGAATGTATAAATATATCAACAAATAATTAAATAAATGACTAAATAAATTCATTGATGACTAAATAAATTCATTGATGACTAAATAAATTCATTGATGAATAAATAAATTCATTGATGAATAAATAAATTCATTGATGAATAAATAAATTCATTGATGAATAAATAAATTCATTGATGCATAAATAAAATCATTGATGAATAAATAAATAAATCCACGTTCTTCAACACAGGGTTAACGCCCTTCTGGCTCCGAACAGAGTAAATGTCCATGTCACATCGATAGCCCTTCATATGGACGGGGCAAAGAGGAGGAAGCATTAATTAAAAAACAAACTTTATACTATGAATCCAAAACCTTTGTTAATTTTGTTTAGTAAAAAGATAGATATAGAGGAAAGGTTTGATATTTGATGGTTGTTTTACCTGGCTACTAAAGAAGCACGTATATCCTTGTAAGTAAGCAACCAGGGGACCGACGGCTTTACGTCCTCTCCGAGGGACTTGGTAATGCCTAACCAAAGGGCACGAGTGGTTGACTTGGTGCCGAACCCGGAACCTCCCTGTGACCAGGCAACTGCTCTACCACTGATCCACTAATATGCACTCAACAGTAATACATAACCCTTTTGTAAATCTCGTGCACTTTTAAACCCGATATGTCAATAAAATAAATTAGGGTATTATTGTTGTTTGCAGCAAATCTTATTTTTTGATTTAGAATCCCGAGCCTGAAATGGCGTGACGAAGCCGATCAGGGGCGGTTCTGCACTAAGGCATTTTGAATAAAGGGGCGGTGCTGGGTAAAATTATAGTTGGTCCGATTTATCTTAATTTTTCTCTATTCTGTTTAGCTTACTTTTCTGCTTTAATACAAATGAACTGTTAAAGGTTGGATTGCCCTTTAAGGAGAATTCGGAACGCCCGGTGTGTATTGACCTTGTTGTATTCAGCATCGCCGCGTGTAACTTCTCTTGCAATTACCTTGATCGTTGTTAATCACATTGAGTTAAGAAATAACCCGCAATTATCTATTTATTTTCAACCCTTTCTTACTAATTTAATTCAATTATCCAAAAATATAGTGCGTGCTCTAAAATTGGGCGTGTTTCCTTTTTGTTGTTGTCGTAGCTTGAAAAGTTACTTTGAAACAAGTCATTTTGATCTATTATATTACTGATTGTTGATTTGTCATATGGGCAGACACCCTTAGAGACCGACCGCCCCCAAGAACGACGGTCCACAAACCCGGCATCAAACCCGGCATCAGGCCTATTTAGAAACAGTTCGCATGGAATAATGTCAGTAAAGTTTCTTAGAAAAACTGACATCTCACGTTAAAGGGGAAATCCACCCTGATAACTAGCTGGTATTAATAAAAGAAGAAGAACAAAACGAGAGCAACAAATTAGTGAAAGTTTGAGCAATATCCGATTTAATTAAATTGAATTGAGCTTTAAGTTGTCATTAGTGGGAAAAAAAATTGGCAACACTGTAACTTGGAGGTCCTCTCCAATTTGCTCTGTACGGACATTTTTATAAACTTTCACTTTCTTAGTTCTTGATGACAGGATATATTTGTGTCATACAAGGATTGTATAAAAACATATTTGTAATATACATTTAGGGTAAATGTATGTATGAACATTTTCTTAAAGGGATCCGGTAACTTTGTCTTTGATCCTTTATAAATAATCCTTGATTTAGCTCATGCTGCAATGATAATTATAAACCTTTAGGTCAGTCAGGAACTCCATGACTTTTACAAGCCGATCGCCTGTCTGATTATCAAGATATTAATGATTGGAATTACAAATTTTGAAAACCGTTCGCCGAACAGTTTTCATAACACTACAGTCTATTGGGGAAAACGAGTATGGTAAAACCGGTCACTCAAAGATTTTTACTTTTTTGAGGCACTTCTTGATCATTTTGAAGCGCGATTTTTTTTTTAGGGCTTCAATATTACACCATATCACAGGCACTGGTAACATGTAGGACCGTGCATCTCAGATTCAACATTGTTAAACGATCCCTTTGGGGGGAAATATAACATTTTGATTCACTCTTAGTACAGGGCAAATGAGAGGAAACCTCACACGATACGTCACATGGTCGCCAATTCGTGTTTGATTGATCGCACCTTTAAAATTTGATAATTTACTCATTTTTAATCAGTTTTTGCTCAAACTTTCACTGACATTTTTCTCTCATATCTCTGCTTCCTTTAAACAAACTTAATGTCAGGTTGGACTTCCTCTTTAAAAGTGGGTATATAAGTGATAAATATAGAGGATGGGAGTAGCACAGTGACATGTAATGGCAAATAAGACAAAAACGTATATTTATCATACTAAATGTAGGCCTAATTATATTCAATTACGTCTTCGGTGTTACAGGCGTATCGAGGAACACGGGAAATCCTTAATATACCTTAAAGGTACTATGTCCCTTTTGCAGCCAACCTCAAATTCTGTAGAACTTTGCAGGAATTATGAATATGTCATGTATGTCCTATCTGTGAAATTTAAACGTTAGCAGTGTCCTCATATACAAATTATGCAAGGAAACCCGTTTACTTGCTAGACTTCATTGTCAGACACTATTGAGTGACTGACTGCCTTTTTTCTTCTTTGGTAATAACATACATGAAAAGAGGTGTAAAGGGTACATGAGCATTTGTCTACATCAATAACCCACTTCTTGTGATGGCCAAAATTAAACTGATTGAATTTTTGCGCAGCATAAAACGTATGACCATTCGGTACAATTGTCTGAAAATCAAGTTTATTACTTATCGGCTCTATAGCCCCTAAGTCGATTTGACAACTAATAGTCGTTATTTTCCCACTTGATGACATTTTCAAGCCCCACCTTTTTTAGGGAAGTTCTAAATTAGTATTATCTTTCAAATACAGTTGGAATTTAACTTTTTCATTTTTTGGCCTGCAAATGGGACATAGTACCTTTAAAGGCATTGCTTAACAATGTTTCCAGTTTTACAAATCTGAGATGCATGTCTTCAGTTTCTGTGATACGATGTAATATTGAAGCCCTAAACAAATTGGGCTTTAAAATGATCATGAAAAAAATATTTGAGTGACCGGTTTTACCATACTAATTTCCCCCCAAAAGACTGTAGTGTTATACAAATAATTACAGGAACATGCTTGTCTACCATATGACTCTTTTCTCAATAATAATGTGAAGTAAGTCTGTCGCTTGCGTTTTACCAATACATCGTTTGTCTTGAGACTACTCTCGCCTCTTCCACGTATCGTAATCTGCACGATATCATAAAGTACAATGACCCGAATGTGACATTCGTGTCGCTACGGACTGCTGTAAGTGACGGCAAACTGCTAGTTCATGCTCTTATTTTTAAGATTCTTGAGGGAGTTAAATGTTTGTTTAATGCTTCTTTTGACAGAATTAGAAGATCCACAAGATCCCAATTTACGGCAGGTAGAAATTTGACAACAGTTTAGTTGAAAAGGCAACTTTCGTTTATTTTGTTTTGCGCAGTCTAAAGACAAGTATGGTTTTTAATAGGCATGTAGGTATATTCCTTGTAACATTGATAACTGTATAAGAACTGTATAAGAACTGTTAAGAGACAGGGGAGAAAGATGGAGAGGGGAAATCATAATATGGAGAGCGGAATAGAGAGGGGGAGAGAGATGGAGAGAGAGAGAGATGAAGAGACAGAGTGAGAGAAACATAGAAAGAAAGAAGGAGAGGAAAAGAGAGAGAGAGAGAGAGAGAGAGGGAAAGCAAATCTTCGTATGAAAAAACGTTGAAGTTATCCGTAGGAGTCAATAAATACAAACAATCGCATCACTATATCATCTTGCGCACCTTCTCAAGTGTGCCAAAAGTACATTTACCCCCGTCACGTCGAAGGAGAGAAGAGACATAAGAATTGGTCAGCGTCTCAATGAGCGCTCTGTCGGTGATTCTCCGAAGGCCCGAACAAGGGGAGAAGTCTCGGCATTCTTCCGAGGGGGTGCCCTGTACTTTTTGAAGCTGTCGAAGACGTAAAATACAAGGCGTGTCGTCTCTGACAGGTTAAATAGCATAGCGTAGCCAGGGGTACAAGAGGGATGCCCCCTGTTTATCTTCAAAGGCGAACAAACAAACACACAGACAAACGTTATTATAGAGAAGGACATCCACGGAACTTAGGGGTCGAGTTCTTGACCCCACAAATATACCCCAGTGTATCTATTGTGATTATGTTACTTTGTGTGACATCCCTACCCACCCCCTCTCCACCCCCCCCCCCTCCTTCGCTCAACAAATCTTGCTACGCCAGTGTTCAATGGCGAACATTGGGTGCTAATGCGGAATGCTGGACCCCCCTTCAAATATCAAAATAGAAACACACCGAGTTGAGAAATCGTTTAAATGTTGGCGATCAAACGATGCGCTATGATCATAATAATTACAGGAAATCTGAGGGTATTTCTTGTCTAAGTCATGTCTTTGTTTCCAAAGTAGACTCACCCCTAAGGTGTGATGTAGGAAAGCGGACTTCCGACGTTGAATTGGCGTAGAGATGTACGAAGCGGATTTCCGGTTGCATAGAAAGGATGATTGTAAGAAGCTAACCGTGATAATATGGCACATGCATAAGTAGCTGGTCGAAACCGAAGGAAAGACTGGAAGCATTGACCATACCATAAAATGAAAGTTAAATCAATTACATTCATATACATGTACCTGTAGATAATCATCTCGTAATTTCAGTTTTTTTAATCTTTTTCTTCTTGTTATCATCATCTTCTTTGTCCTCCTATTCTTCTTCTTCTTCTTCTTCTTCTTCTTCTTCTTCTTCTTCCTCTTCCCCTTTTCTTCTTCTTCGTCTTCTTCCTTTTTTATTTTCATCTTCTTTGTCCTCCTCCTCCTCCTCCTTCTTCATCTTCTTTTTATCATCAGTTTTTCGTCCTCCTATTCCTCTTTTTTCCTTCTTCTTCTTCTTCTTCTTCTTCTTTCTTATTTTCATCTTCTGTTTCCTACTCCTCCTCCTCCTCCTTATTCTTCTTCTTCTTCTTCTTCTTCTTCTACTTCTTCATCTTCTTCTTCTTCATCATCATCATCTTCTTCTTCTTCTTCATCATCATCATCATCATCATCATCATCTTCTTCTTCTTCTTCCTTCTCTTCCTCTCCTTCTTCGTCGTCATCTTCTTTATCATCTACAATTCTCGCCCCAAGAAAAAAAATCCGTCAGTCCTCGGCAGATGACACATCGCCTAACACTGCTAATGTGAAATAATTGTTTGTATATTGGTTTGTTTGTTTGTTAGTTTGAAGTGAATATAGTAACTTACCTGTTTGTATTCTACAACTCAACTTATTTTCGGGTGTTTTATCTCCAAAACTTTTTCACCACAAGTACTTATCAGCACGCATCTCGTATTATAGTAACTGCAATTCAACATTTCAACTTGAGCTACTATTATGTGGAGACATACACCCTAATCCAGGCCCTTCTCTATCTACAGCATGCACTAAAGTCATCCGTAAATACCCTCTATCTCAACTATATGCCTTAAGAAACACACCAAAAACAACCCAACTGCTACCTACAGTATGGAATACCATCAAGAGCTTGGGAATCCAACGGAAACCAATTCACCATCGTGGCAAACGAGCTGGACGAAGGAGACTAGAGAGACAGGATTTACTTCTATTTTCTAAGCCTACACACGTACATGTAGCAGACGATGAATCAACACGCTCGATACCAGTTATAATTCAACATAGAAGAAATCGGTTTAATAACAATAAATTACGAACCAATCTTTTAAATCTTCGTCAGATTCCTATAGATAGGTGCGAAAGTCACGGTTTTAATTTACCCAAGATTCTACTTACAAATCCAAGATCGATTAACAATAAATTGGATGAGCTTGAAATTGTTGTGAAAGACAACGGTGTTGATTTAGTAGCGCTGACGGAGACTTGGGAAGTTAAAGACTCACCTTTAGAGTTACTATCCATTGATGGATTCGCCACTTTCTCGAAGCCACGCGAAGGTCGACAAGGAGGTGGAGTAGCTTTACTTGCCAAACATGGACTAGAACCTTATCTTTTAAGTGATATTATTGTGCCAGAGAATATTGAAGCAATATGGGTAATGTTACGACCACCACACTTACCGAGACAATTATCTTGTATCATACTGTGTGTTCTTTATTTTCCGCCGAAAAATCCAAATGGTTCTGATTATGTTGATCATATACTCATGACTGTAGATTCTTT
The DNA here is from genome assembly GCA_035222895.1 of Strongylocentrotus droebachiensis. Taxonomy (NCBI): domain Eukaryota; kingdom Metazoa; phylum Echinodermata; class Echinoidea; order Camarodonta; family Strongylocentrotidae; genus Strongylocentrotus; species Strongylocentrotus droebachiensis. The sequence goes on from JAVYIG010001120.1 coordinate 22,123, forward strand.
ATATGTTAAGCACCCCGATGCAGGGATATCAATTTTAGGTGATTTCAATGATTTTAACTTTCGAGAAATCGTAAGAGATGATAGGTTTAAACAAGTAGTGGATAAACCCACGAGGGATTGTAACATACTTGACAAGATTTACACAAATTTTTCTGAATTTTATACGAATATTTTTACTCTTCCACCAATCGGCAAAAGTGACCACAACTGTATCATTTGGTCTCCTGATAATTTTGTTAAACGAACAACTAAAAAGAAAACCAAGATTGTACGTCCATTGAAAGACAGTGGGATACGCTTGTTTGGTCAGTGGTTAACTACTCATACATGGGAGGAAGTTTTTCAAAACTCTGATTTAACGTTAATGTGTACCAGGTTAATCGATACTCTTCAAACTCACCTTGATTTATACTTGCCTACATGTGAAATAAAATTGTGCAATACTGATAAACCATGGGTAACTCCACATTTAAAATCACTTATCCGTGATAGACAAAACGCTTTTAAGAAAGGAAATAATTATCTTTGGAAACATTTACGCAATAAAGTTGCTGAAGCTATATCTGTTGCTAAAAAGAATTATTACAATTCTCGTATAAAAAGAGAAAAGTTGAATAATCCGTCTGCTTGGTACAAACATATTAAAATACTTACAAATGGTAAATGTGACCCTGTTCCAATTACTATTCCTGGTATTGAATCACAAAAACCTCATTGTTATAAAGAAGCTGCTAACGCAATTAATAATTTGTTTGTGTCTATTGCCTCTAATCTTCCTCCCTTAGATAGGAGGACTTTACCATGTTTTTTACCTTCAAAGTGCAATAGCCCAGAAATCAGTAACTGGGAAGTGTATTGTAAATTACGTAAAATACAATTGCAAAAAGCATCCGTTAGTAATGATATACCGGTACGCATTATACGGGAATTTGCATGTGAATTGAGTGTACCATTTACGAAGATTCTAAACCAATCTTTTAGACAAGGAAAAGTTCCGACCCAATGGAAAACTGCAGAAATATGTCCGATTCCAAAATCTCAACCTCCTCATATTAATAATCTACGCCCAATTGCATTGACTTCATATTTTTCCAAAGTAGCAGAATCCTTTATAGCAAAATGGTTATTAGAAGATATTGATAAACATATTGACACTCACCAATTTGGCAATAGACCTGGCCTGTCTACTACACATTATATTATTGGTCTTTTACATAGTCTATATAAAAATGCAGAAAACAGTAAATCTGTGTCAACTGTTATTTGTACAGATTTTAGTAAAGCTTTTGATCGCATAGATCACAATATTCTTATTAGAAAAATGATTCATATGGATATAAGACCTTGGATAATAGATTGGATTGCCAGTTTTTTAGAATTTCGTAAACAAAATACAAAATATAACGGTGTTTTATCAAATGTTGAATTCAATCATGCAGGTGTTCCCCAAGGTACACGTCTTGGGCCAATTCTCTTTTTAATTATGGTTAACGATTTATGTGAGCAACTTTCTATACCATATTTTAAATATGTCGATGACCTCTCGTTAGTACAATGTCGGAAATCTACAGATGTCTCGCAATTACAATCAGTACTTAATTCTGTGCAATCTTGGTCTATTGTGAATAATATGTCACTAAATCCTTTAAAGTGTTTTATCCTCCAAGTTAGTTTCATGAAAAATCCACCAGATCCAGAAATTCTTTTTATTAGCAACACCGAGTTGTGTAATAGGCATAGTGCTAAGATTCTTGGAGTGATCATCCAGTCTGATCTAAAGTGGAATTTGTATATAGATGAGCTAATGAAAAGATGTAATAGAAAAATGTATATGTTGAGGAAACTCAAGAAATTTAATTTACCTTTAAATGATTTAGTATTAATCTACACAGGTTATATACGACCAGTATTAGAATATTGCGCCCCTGTGTTTCATAGTGGTCTTACATCTGAACAGAAAAACAGTCTTGAACGAATACAACGGAGGGTTTGCAAAATTATTTTTGGCTCTAATTTTATGTCATACTCACATGCATGTCAAGTATGCAATTTAAGTACACTTGAGGAAAGAAGACTAGTACTGTGTATAAAATTTGCAAAATCTTTAACAACTCACCCAGCATGCCAGAACTGGCTACCTTCAAAAAAAAAATTAGAATGTCATTACGTCAGACTCCTACATATCATAATTTCAAAAGCAAAACCAATCGCTTCAAAAATAGCCCTTTACCATATTTGATCAATTTAATTAACCATAATTAAATGCTTTTTTAACTACATGTTAATTTTCAAACACAGTACTAGTCTTCACCTCAGTCGTGTTTAGTCTTAAAATCCAATGTATTCATTTTAAACGAGAGTATAATTTTTTTATTTTTTTATTCTTAACGTGTAATGTTATTTTGAATGTATTTTTAACAATCTTTTTAACGTGTAAATATTTAAAAATGCAACCTGTCACTTTATTATTATGTCAGCATGTAAACATGAATAATCCAGCTTCTGCTGCTTTTCATGTAAAATGACAATTATGATGCATGTATTTTGAAATTACCTAATAAACCATTATTGAATTGAATGAATTGAATGAATACAGGAGGGAAAGAGTTGACGGAAAGATAAAAGTAATGGATGAAAACCGAAGGTAGATGGGGAGCGGGAGATAGAGGAATAAAGAAGAAGAAACAAAAAATGAAAAAAAAAATAACAAGAAAATAAATAGAATATAGATGAACGAGGGAGCAAGAGAAGAGAAGAGAGGAGAGGAAGGGGTAGAGAGTAGAAGACAGAAAATATAGGTACGAGAAGGTGGAGGAGATAGAGGATGAGAAGGAAGCGGTGTTGGAGGGGAGGGACGATAACGGAAGCGGATACTTGAAGAAGATGCCTCTGTCATTATGATTTATTTTAGTCGTAAGTGAGAACACCAGTCATGCCAATTGCTCATCTGTTTCCTCCATCTCCTATACCGCGAACAGCATCGAAGGTGTTAAAGCGGATAGTCGACTTTCATCAGGTAAAACAGAAATTATATTTATACATTATTTCATCCAGGTATATAACTGTACTTGTTCGTATCTTTCATACCATTTCTAAGGAATTCTTCTCATTACTATTTTTGCTCGTTGTAGAAGTTGTATTAGTGGTATAATTACTGGTATTGGTATTTTCGACTTCTCCCCCTCCTCTCTCTCTCTCTCTCTCTCTCTCCCTTTCTCTCTCCCTCTCTCCCATTTGTTTGACGCAGATGACTTCGACACCGACAACAGCGGCACTGATGGTGATAAAAAAGGTGGAGATGGTGGAGACGTTAATGAAGATGAATGAGGGTAATCATGATTGTGATGACGATGATGATGATGATGATAATGATAAGGATGATGAAGACGACGATGATGATGATGATAGTAATCATGATGATGCTGGTGATGACGATGATAGTGATGACGATGATGGTTATGATAATGATGGTTATGATGATGATGTGATGATGATAATGATGATGATGATGATGGTAATGATGATGATGCTGGCGATGACGATGATAGTGATGATGATGGTGATGATAATAATGATTATGATATTGATGTGATGATGATAATGATGTGAAGATGATGATGATGACGATGGTGATGTTTATGATGATGGTGATGGTGATGTCGATGACGATTATGATGATGATGGTAGTGGTGATGGTACTAAACATGTCTCATCTTCTTTCTAGTGTACACTCAAGAGTCAAGACGGTTTGAGAAAAGACTAAGCCCAGTTGAGGAAGATGTCAATCGTTCCTCCCGCGGTCGTTGTTTACATGTGTACTACGATATGGGAGCAAAAGTCGTTGCACTTTTATTTGCGGGAGTCTCCGGCAAGGATGCCTGATGATGTCATCAAGACTTCTGCAGATGTCTCGAGAAGTCTTTCTCTTTCTCTCTCTCTCTCTCTCTCTCTCTCTCTCTCTCTCTTTCTCTCACTCTCTCTCTCCCTCCCCTTTCTCTCTCTCTCTCTCTCTGTCTATATATCTACCCCCTCTCTCTGTCTGTCTGTCTCTCTCTCTCTCTCTTTACTCATGTCGTGTTTTCTCTCTCTCTCTTTGTCTCCCTCCCGTTCTACGTTAGTTGTGCCTGTCATTATATTCCTTGTAATGTTTCTCTATTAAAGAATAAAAGTTTCGAACACCCCTTCCCATCCCCTCTCCCTCTCTCTCTTTCACTCTCTCTTTGAGAATCCCAGGTCATAATAATTTGAGTTTAAAGCACAATTAAGACCAGATGCTTATTGTTTGAGGAATTAACTACCTATCTTGATGATATTATGCAAGAATCACGAAGTCAAACTATTTGAGAATATTTCGACTATGTCGCTCTGACTAAATCAAGGAGTTGACTGAACAATTGTCATTGCGTTTGTGTTTATGAAGAAAATTCACCTACCTGGTAGTACATACATTAATATGCTGTTTGAAAATCAAGTGTATAACGCCAAGGATTGATTGATTTCAGTTAATATATTCTATTATAAATAAAAACATAAACAACGACACGTTTAGTTTCTTAACCCATTAGTCATGTCGTTTCGTGTAGAATTGTTTCAAATGCGCATGCTCTGAACGATTCATCTCGTTCTACAAAGTTCTTAAAAATATTCCTTCATCTCCTTATACTTTCAGTGTGATCTTGAGCAACCTTCAAGACTTTTGCAATCATCCTATATATCAGATCGTGAATAGGGCTTCATCGAGAGCAGACAATGACAGGGGTGCAGCTATGAGGGGACACGAGGGCACCTGCAACCCCCTTCCAATCGGATGGAGAAAAGGGAAGGATTGGACCCCCATTACTCCTACCAGCCCAATGGCCGTGTTCACTCGCAAGTCATTTAAACTGATAAAATACCTATTGTTATCATTTTTTGCCTAGCTGAAATTTAAGATTATAGAAAGTGTTACGAGAAATGTATTTTAATGATCATCTTTGTATCATATTCTCGAAGAGGCGTGTGGTAGTAGGTTCATTTTTGGTATTTTTGTGAATTGTAATTTTGACATTGCTTGCACTCACTTATCTTTATGTTATAACTGTGTTGACACTATACATTTGTTGTTGTTTGTTATAACACGATCAGCTGCCGCTTTGGAAAGATCAAGGCTAATGCAATATCAATAGCATTCGGCATTACCGAATAAAACGTGTGAACATGGCAATGACGTATTATGTAAGCCGAACATGATTTCTATGGGACATGCAATCTTTTTTTTTAATTTTTTAATTGTTTTACTTATTTCTTTATTTCGATTTAAAAAGACATATAAATATATACATGATTCCAAGGTCCAAGGACCAAAAACAAGTGATGCAACAAACTTAAAGATACAGTAGATATACAATATTGAACATAACAGACAGGTATAAATAGTACGAGATGGCAATAAAGTTGAACAAATAATTTGAAATTGAAAATTGAAATTTGAAATATTTTGAAATTGCCCTTGAGTTGATTTGTGGAAAGCAGCTGCGATCGTGTTTAATATCCTTTGTTTTAAAAAAATACTGAGAATGGTCCTGTATGATTGGATTCTAATCAATCAGTTTTAAGTCAATGGAGTTTGCATTTGAATTTCCTTATACTAGTTTGACCGGTGCTTTTGTTGTGGTTGTTATATTTTTATTTCCGAAAACTATATTATACAAAGAGAAATATACAAAAATGTATAATAATACATGTACAAAGATAACAATCTGACGGAGGCCCAATTCAGCAATGTTAAATAAAACATTGCTGTGTGCGCCCCTCTCCGTGCATGTTATTAGCCCCCCCCCCTTAATCACTGGATACTGGCTACGCCTCCTGCGGAGAGACCATCGGATAAATTGAAGACAGGGAGTATGGATGAAGGAATATCTGGGGCTCGTTCGTGTTTCACCCTGAAGTAACACGTTTGAACTTGGTCGAAGATTTGCGATCCGACTGCAGGGGGGCTGTATGATGACCTCTCTATACAGAGTCTTAATATTATAGCGGGCACATTTTCATCTTGCACAACTAGAGAAAGAAAGAAAGAAATTGAAATAAAAGATCAGAGAGAAAGAAAGAGAGAGAGAGAGACACACAGAGAGAAGAGAGCAAGGAAGAGAAAGGTGGAGAGAAGGAGAGAGGGAGAAAAGGAAGAACTGAGAGACGATTCGGGAGAAAGAGAGAGAGAGAGAGAGAGAGAGAGGATAAGAATATGAGATTATTTTCTGGTTCTTTCGTCTTGCTTGGCCCAAACCGAAAAGGAAAGAAAGAAAGGGGAGGGAGGAAAAATGAAGAATGAGATAGAGAGAGATGGGGAGAGAATGAGAGAGAGGGGAGAGAGAAAGATAGAGACAGACAGAGAGAGAGAGAGAGAGAGAGAGAGAGTGAGAGCGTGACGGGCGTTATCCTATTACCCCTATATGATTTGAAATAAAAACTTTAGATTTGAAAGCATTACGGTATTACTGACTGAGGCTAAATTGTAACAGAAAAGTCTGTAAAAAGGGTATTAACCTTGACAAATTCTTGGCCTCGAGATCGAGGCATAAAGTTCAATTTTATATGGTGCAGTAAAAATCTGAAAAGTACGGTCAAATTATGGAATCGTTGTTTCATGGATGCTTGTACTTTTATATGAGGTACATTTTTTTCTTTTTACGGGGAAATGTGCTTCAATCATGAAGAAGATGAAGAAGGGGTGTGGTATGAGGGCGTGGTCACTGCACTTCGGTGAAAGAGCTCTAGGCTGGCATCGATCAGGAGGGAATTTCCGACGACATTATTTTGCAATGTTCTATTTAATAAATTTGATTTTTTTTTTGTTTGCTCCCACGTTTTACTGCGCTCTCTTTGTTTATGGTAACCTGTTTACAAAACTAAAATCTCGCTGAGATCATCGTATAAGGGGTGGTCCCCTTTTCTTTCGGTTGCGGTTTTAATTCTTTACAAACCCTCCTATTTTCTCACAACCATCTCACATAATAGGGTTCCTGGACTAGGGCGAGATCTGGCACAACTCTTATACGGCTAATGTAGCCGAACTAATCTACTATAATACCAGCAATTTTAGGGGAAGTAATCTCTGGGATCATTGTTAGGGCAATTATATGCACCTCGCTGGTCTCGCTTGAAAGGATGACGAGTTGGGGATTAAAACGAGAATACAAAAGGTTTTGTTCTGTAGAAAGCTACGGCTAATTAAACAACCCACAAATTACACCTCTGAATGTGAAATTGAATGAGGTAGGACTGAACGGGAATAACAAATGCATCAATTTGGTTTCTAATCCCACACTACTATCTTCAGTGACAAGTTTACCCCCTTATTCTTAGAAAATGTGCTTTTCGCCCCGTAATTATAGGCCTATATCCTACAGAGAAACTTTTACTCGGCTACTGTAGTATATAAAGCCGACTTTATAATTTCACAACCCCCTCCTGTCAACGAGATGATTGCCGTTTTCCTAGTACAGGTGATTTTTACCGGTGCAAAACTTCCATCAGAGATTCTAAAAGTCATTCTCCTATTTTGGTAGATAATCATGTTTCTTGACCAACTTCCATACCATCCCTTTCTCTCAGTTCTATTGCATTCATTATTTATCCAATGCTTCAGTGACATAGTGTCCTCTTAATGTCTGGACCCGAGACAACACCCCCCCCCCCCCCCCCCCCCCTGGCAAGACCGACAACCGACTCATGTAAATTCTAAGAACGGCCTCATTCATCATATAATAACAAGATTTCGGTATATTCGATTTTTGTTGCTCATTTCATGATTGTGAATTGCCTTCCGACATTTACTCCGTTCCCCTGGTTGTTCATTAATTTCTGGAAATTAATGAACAATGTTAATCAATCCTCAACAAACCATTGCTTCTTCTTCCGTGCTCTTTGCCATCATCTCTATAATATCTTCTTTCTCATTCTTCTTTTGCCTTTCCTTTCATCTTCTCGTACCCCTACCTGTTCTTACAATTTGAGGAAGGGTAAAAAATGGAGAAAATGGATTTGAGATGAACTCATTGCACAGTGGCGCCCTTTATAAGACTTTTACAGTGGTAGCCGACGAGGCGAGATGAGGTTGAAAGATGGAGCCCCCACCCTCCTTCCTCCTCATCCTGTATTTTGAAAACACCTTTATTAGGCAACAATCATCTTATTACATTCGGGCACTGAGAGAGGCGGTGTCTTTGCAAATATAATATCTACCCTTTTTTTTACAACGAAACTTCATGTTCATTTTATGATAAATTGTAAACAAGTAGAAACTGGAAATTCGACATTTGGGCAAGAGCTGTAAGCAACCCTTACGGAAACTGTCCCCGCACGCCTGTTTTTAGATATCGCTATGATAGGCTTATAAATATAAGCAGTCGAAAGAAAAAATGTCTTCTTATAATACCCCAGAAGATAAGGACACCATTGTCAAGTTTATAGATATCCTTCAACATTCCCTCTCTGTCTTTTAATTCCACCGATTCTACCTTTAAAGGTGATCTGCGTGCAGTTGATTTCCCCCTGATACGTCTCACTTGTGCTTCATCCATTCATACAAAGTTCACCTGTACTTTTTCGAAGACCGGCGACGCACTTCGCTTCGTAGCTTATTTCCAGGCTCGCCGATATCTTTATCACGACAGTAAAATGTAATCAAACGCTCATCAAATATCAATACGCTGCAATTACAACTAGCAACCATAAATAATCATGTGCATGTGTTTATACTATTTTGAAACGCCTTCCTATCAGTTTAAAGCGACTACTATTTTGATAAAACGTCTGGATATAAGAATAAAAATGTATTCTTCACAAGTTTAAAGAAATGCATTTAGTTATTCATCTGGCATCCCTCTTTTATACACGGGCGACATTGACATCGATAAATCAGGGGAGCTAATCGTGCTTTATGATCCGTGTAAGGACATGATTCATTTCAAAATGATCCTTAATGATCCTATCTGAGCCAATATTAGCGAGGGAACAAAATGGCGGCACGGAGTTCAAACGCACCGCCTGCGCAATTTGTCCGTGATTATGAAAACGAGATGGGCCGTGTAGTTGTCATTCATAGATACAAGATGGTGGCTCTTTTCGACATTTAACGAGCATGACGTGCAGTGTGCTTTAGGATTAGAATGTACAGAAAGATCAAATGGTATGATAATTATTATCTGACAGATTTTGGGAGAATAAACTAGTAGACCATGAGAAGCATTCAGAATGATTCAAAAGTATTGTCTCATATTTCTATAAATATTTGTCTCCGTCCTTGAATTGCGCAATGTTAATTTTTTGAAACCAAACAAACTTTAAAAACAATTAAAAACCACCCACTACGAAACCGAAAACAAATTATATGGATACACATATTTTATTGTGTTGCTAGTGATATTCAATTGTTTTATATACTTTTACTTTGTCTCATTATTTTAACATTGAGAACATTATCTTGAGAAAATCATATAAGAATTAAAAAAAAGATCATATTGATTGGAAATTGTATGGAATACGATTATCATTGTGAATGGAAATTTAAAATGACTGTTTAAAAAAAAGATATTTCATCACTTTTTCGTTTCCTATCTTTTCTTGTTCCAAACAAAGGATGGTTTCAACAATTTTATGTCCATTGTGAGAGTCACTGTACTTTGTTTGAATGTATCCACGGTTGGTAAATAACATGCACAATAATACATTGTAAACAAGGACTGTGTGAACATGCTCGAGAAGGGAATAAGAAGTGGAATTATAAGAACACTGAGTTCTCAGAGGTTGATGTTCCTCAGCTTAAATCTGATAAGTACCAATTTATTTCCATTTCCAGCAACCTAAATGGAAAGAAATTGTTTAAAACGAAGCATAACAGAAGAACTATCATCAATCTTGATTATCCGATTTAAAATGATTCCCGAATGCATCTTAATCCCTCATTAATCTCCACTAATCCATTTCAACCATGACCCGGTTCTAATCGACCTTTAGATGGTGTCTACAGAAATGTGGGGGTGTTCTCTTTTTCTTCTTTTTTTCGTAGAATTTTCGGTTCATCTTTATCGTTGCGGCTATCTCTCGCAAAGTGACACCAACCTAGCTATCTCGGCTTTTAAATCTCCGTGAAAAAGTGTAATGCCCCCATATTGACGGGCCAGCACAAAGAACACATCTCTCTCTCTGACGCTCGTGCAACGATCTAGCAATAAAAGTGCGTCTTTTCTCTATGATACACATTTTTGGAAAATGACATTGAATTGAAATGGTTTATACCAATACTCAGTGGCGTATATACTCTTTCCGCCTATATTCAACAAGCCCTGAAGGAAGAAAGAAGGGGGATAAGAGAGAGAGAAAAGAGAGAGAGAGAGAGAGAGAGACAGGGGCAGACATACAGAAAAAGACTAGAAGGAAGGAGGGAGGGAGAGAGAAAAAGAGAGAGAGAGAGAGGGGGGGGGGGGGTAGAGACTAAAAAGACAGAAAGAGACTAGAGGGAAGGATGGAGGGAGAGAGAATAAGAGAGAGAGAGAGAGAGAGTGGGAGGGGTAGATATTAAAAAGATTAACAAAATGAAGATGAATCGACACTTCAAGACTTTTGATGCATTTCATCAATTTACAGACTCTTAACTCTTTTGGGTGAATCTTTGCATTATTTTTTTCTTCTTAAAGAGAGAAATTCCCCGCTCAACATTTGAAATCAGATTTAAGTTTACTTTTCCTTTCATAGCCGACGGCAAATGGATTAAAAATGTATTTTGTTTCTAACTGTGTCCATTCAAATTCAAATACAGTTTTGCACCGTAGAAGGGAGGTATTTGACCATTATTCATATTATTCGTTTCCTCAGAACTAGTTTGAGTACATGTTGTCGTTGCTGTAGTTTGCAAGTTATTCAAATAACCGATCAACGCAGGGAAAGAATCTTGTCGAATTTAACTTGTTTCAAGAGATTTGATTCACCAGCCATTAATTGTGTGGCGACGATAGATAATGCCATGACATCAATGATATGATTGTCAAGACAGTGGCTTAACATTATTTTAGAGGCTTGATAATATGCATTTTTAGGGCCAATACCAGGGACTGATTTTAAATGGGCGAGGGGGGGGGGGGGGGGGGGCACAATTTCGAGAAAAATATCACATTTTCTGGTCATTAATAGGGACGTTTGAAAGGGATAGATGTAGACCTAAGCCGCGCCCCTCCATTGTATTTGCCTGTGGTCAATATCTGCATGGGCATCCCTACTTTGTTAATATTTTTTCTGCATGTTCTTCGTAACTGTTGCACAGGCTCCAACGCCTCGTCCAAGAATATCGAGTAGAGTGCATTCGCACTACTGGAAGGGCGATTTAAACTGGTAAATGCATATCCTAGATATCTCAGCTTATGATTTAGCCTTCCATTTTTTTTTCTCGCCCAGGCCGGCCTGTCCGTTAAGACGTTAACGAATTATTTGTCAGGAACGCTCAGCATGTGCGAAGTGAGTTTGCGATCCTCTGCTAGTCGTAAGCGATCTGTAGAAAGTGTATCGGCCCCTCAAGAAGCCTTTGGCCGAGCCGCCGGGAGTAGTCTGTACACCAGAGGTTACCAAAATGGTCTTTATCTGGGGCTGGGATTTAAATTGCCATTTCGTCAATGTCAAAGGGGGCTCCATCACCCCCCCCCCCCCCACCCCCAAATAAAAAAGGAGAACATTTTACTTGGGCCTTGGAATTTATCTCAGAGTTTGACATTATTTATGAATGGAGTGTCTGAGGTGGGATGTGTGGAAGAACATGGGGGAGGGGGGGGGGGGCGTGGATCAGGGGAGGGTCAGTGCAGTTGCCCCCGCCCAAAGGGATTAACAAAATTTTACATTTTTTGTAACCGTTTGTTTTTTTCAATTTAAATTTAAAGTCTTAAACTAGGCAAAAATAGGATCGGGGGAGGGGGTCTTGATCCTATCACCTATAACAGCTTACGGGGACGCCCCCACCCCACACACTCACCACAAGATAGCATGTCTCGCATCTCCATCACAAACAGTTTTCATAAATGCAGAATTAATACAGTCAATGACGCAGAGTGTGTAAAGCCATTTAGGGGGCACTGTCACCATAGGGGTGGGGCCACCGGTCTTTCCCGATGAATTTAATACAACATTAACAAGGGCAACGATTTAGGGAGGGGCTCGTTTCATCTTTTTTTCTAGTCCCTTTTTCACTCTCCCTTCCCTTTTCTGTCCTTCTTTATTTATGGGGCGTTCAAACTAAAAAAAAGAATAGGAAAAAAAAAGGAACTTGTGGTTTAGCTACGTTTTTTTTGTCCTTTTCGCATAGCCGTACAGTTATTTTTGGTAGTATGAACGAGGAGGAGGTTAACGTTCACGTGCGCCACGGATTAACGTTGGACTGACGACCTACCAATATATCATGACCATCACAGGGGGTGGGAAAGTGCAACGATAGGGGTTAAACTTGAGACTTGTGCCCCATATTCACAAAGGGATTCATACCCAACTTTGTCAACTGTAACCGAACAATGTATTTATGATTCTTATCAGAAAAATATAGAAAGGTACGCCATTGTTAGCGGAATGATAATTATCGCTTCATTAGTGTAGTGGTGGTTATTTTACCTGACTGCTAAGAAAGCACATTAATTGCTTGTTAGTAAGCGACCAGAGAACCGACGGCTTGTCCTCTCCGAGAGACCTGGTGATGATACTTAATGCCTTACTAAAGGCAGACGCGGATCCAGGATTTCTTAGGGGAGGGGGCCAAACTTTTTTTTTTTTGCTCCCGAAAATTTGAAAATCGCGCCTTGGGCGCCAGGGGGGGGGGGGGGCCCATCTCCAAAAAAAAGAGTAAAACTTACGTTAAAAAATGTAAAAATACACTTTTTTCCCAGGGGGGGGGGGAGGGTCCGGCCCCCCCTCCTAGATCCGCCATTGACCAAAGGGCACTAGCGCATCGACTTGGTTTCGAACCCGGGTCACCGGATTACAAAGACCACTGCTTTACCTACTGTGAAAACAATTATGAAGTATTTTCCCTTTTATCAACCTTTGTAGAATCTACTATCCAAACGTGATTTAAAAGAAATCCAATGAATTAGGGTTAATTCCCTATAAATGGCATCGCAGAATGAATTGGAAAATTAGATGTCTTTTGATTTTATCTGGTGTTCGATATGAAGGGGAAGGGGGGGGGGGGTAACATGGAATAGTTAACAAATTGAAACAACACTGCTGCATTTCAATCTTGTAAGATTCTAAGTTAGCACTGAAGGAACGTTCCTTGTTTTATAAAACCAACTATTAAGAATATGCCACGTTTGATGCAAGAAATTGAGAAGTTATAGAAGAAGAGAACGAATGATGAAACAACGATGGTCCTAAGAATATGAGTAAGAAAACAATCGCAAAGGAATTTGATCGAAGAATTTCTAGATAAAAGCTAATACCTAACATTCAAAAACTCAACTCTAAAAGCTTGAGTTCAGCTTATAGCCTCCCATTTTAAACCCTGCATATTTTTCTTCCCGTCATATTGGAAGTTATAGATCCCAACAGCTCAATAGTGTTTTATGTTTTCAAACAGAGATTATAGAAAAATGTGCGGTATGTAAATAAAGGATTAAGTCTTATATATTAGACGCATATTGCATTTCGATTTTGATATTCGTCAAATTAAGGCATGGGCCCCCAAGGTAGTGCGGAACGCGTACGTCTTAAAGATGCTGTGTCCTTTAGTCAAACATTCTGCTTTTTTAAAGGCAGATAACTTTGGGGATTACAAATAATAATTTAGGGTAGGGGCAGCCCCCTGATAACATTTGGTTGGTTTATCTTTTTTGAATAAGACGTTATTTCAATTACACCTTTTTCCTTTTCGTAATATTTAAGTATAATTTGATAGTATTATTTTTGGATAAATGAATTAAAGGACAGTAGGCATCCGAATTTATTACACCTATTTAGAATATCTATTTGTTTTCAATTATAACCATTTTAATTCAAATTTGTACTGATTCATCAATATTTGCATTATTCAATGTTTGTATATATCAAATCGAATTACCTTTCTGAAGTAAATTCAAATTAAAATATCTGGAGGGAAATATAGTTGAATGAATGAATGATTAATATATAGACTTATTGTATAAATGAATAAATTAATTGATAAATAACAAGAAAAATAAAGTAATAAATCTAAATATATTTTCCCTTATTGAAATTGTACCATTAAAACTACGCGTTAATTAAAATGGGTCAAGTCTATTTTAACCTTCTAAGGTCATAGTAAATACTTGTTCGGAATAAGCATCAAATAGTAATTTGTTTGTGATATTTTAAAGACCGTATATGCGATCTGGAACTTTAACAAAAAAATTAACCCCAAAAAAGTTTTTACTCTGCCTTTAAAGGTACTATGTCCCTTTTGCAGCCAACCTCAAATTCTGTAGAACTTTGCAGGAATTATGAATATGTCATGTATGTCCTATCTGTGAAATTTAAACGTTAGCAGTGTCCTCATATTCAAATTATGCAAGGAAACCCGTTTACTTGCTAGACTTCACTGTCAGACACTTTTGAGTGACTGACTGGCTTTTTTCCTTCTTTGGTAATAACATACATGAACAGAGTTGTAAAGGGTACATGAGCATTTGTCTACATCAATAACCCACTTCTTGTGATGGCCAGGATTAAACTGATTGAATCTTTGCGCAGCACTAACGTATGATCATTCGGTACAATTGTCTGAAAATCAAGACTATTACTTTTGGGCTCTATAGCCCTAAAGTCGATTTGACAACTAAGAGTCATTATTTTCCCACTTGAAGACATTTTCAAGCCCCACCCTTTTTAGGGAAGTTCTAAATAAGTATTATCTTTCAAATGCAGTTGGAATTTAACTTTTTCATTTTTGGGGCCTGCAAATGGGACATAGTACCTTTAAAGCAGTATTGATATCCCAATTTTAAATACAGATTTCCACTGTAGGGGAGAAAGTTTAGGAAAAGTACTTAAGTCAACATTGTCTCCTGATATTAACCAAATTGAACCATTTTGGTCGAATTGTTTTGGATGGGTTTGCAATTACGGAGTAAACAGAAACTCCGCATGGGTCTGCGTATACTCCTTTGGGGAATTTGACCCCTAAACCCTACGCGAGTTGGATACAGGCGGGACTACGTGGGCATTGGCACATTTTCTGGTTCTAAATAGAGCGACGGATTACGTGATTTCTGGTTAATATCCACAAATAAGAGAAGAATGTCAAAAGAAATAATTTCGTGAATAAACTTTTCATCGCGCAAAGAAATATCAACGTGAGAGTTCGATACCCTTATCGTGACGACAAAAGTTCCCCCGCCAACATTTTTTGATTCATTTTTTTCTTGATATGTTTCCTAAAACTTGACGGGTCAATGTACTTGTGTTTGAAATCGGACTTGGTTGGAATTTCTCACTCAACTTTTGACGACATATTTCTTGTGTATCGTTGACTCGCTCCTGCACTTTTTCATTTTAGCAGAGTTTAAAGGGTTATCGACAGAACGTTGTGATATTGCTTGTAGGCCAAATATCTGGTCTAGCAAGGGACGATTGGATAAAATGGCGGACGAATGTTGGCGCCAGTCCATTACAATAAAAATCATCACTTTTCGCGACAAAAGCGCCGTTTTAAGTAATGCCAAAGTTTTCATAATCGTAGCCTGAATGTTCAAGTGGCGAAGACAAAAAAAGAGACGAAACAAAACAAAGAAATGTCAAACACAATGGCCAGAATTCACAAAGGTGGTTTGTCGACAAACCTAGGTTTATGTGCGTCATACGACGCGTTTCAGACCAAGGTTTGTCTGAACCTTGGTCTGAAACGCATCGAAACGCGTCATATGACCGCACCAGTAACTGACGCATTCCTAAGTCAGGAAAGTGACGCATCGTGTACAACGGGTAATAATTTGGCTTTCACTTTATTTACAATTTCGTTCTAATAATGGCACGAAAAACTTCGCATTCGTCGTAGTCCTGCGTCAATACACGTCTTCTTACCTACGATGACAACACAAGTAAAGGCAATTAGACCATGTTAAGGTTAGTTGGTTTGTTTGTTTGTTTTACCTGACTGCTAAAAGTGCATAATTGTATTCTTGTAAGCAAGCAGCAAGTGGACTGGCGGGTTTAAGTCCTCTCCGAAGGACATGTTAATGAGGATTAATGCCTTACCAAAGCGGAAGAGCACATCGGGTTTGTTTCGAACCCCGGGACCTCACGGTTACGAGACCACTGCTCTACCCCTGAGCCATCGCGTCTTTAAGTTCAAAGGTTTTAAAGTGTAATTCTAAGTACAATTCTAAGAGTGCAAAGGTAACGACCTGCATTAATGTGGCTTTATCGTAGGGGTAAGAAGGGCCGATTAATACGAGTAAAGGAGGGTCAAGGCAGGATTAAAGCTATGTCCAGGGTCAAAATATCAAGATTGTATTGACCACATTAGATTAAGCACGAACTTGGGGTCTCTCCTTAGAAGAGCTGGGACATAAGGTGTGTGAGAGAGGTGGATGCACTATTAAACTTCTCCTCTTTTTCTTTCTTTCTCTCTCTCCCTCTCCCTCTATCTCCCCTCTCGCTCTACCTCTCTCTCTCTCTCTCTCTCTCTCTCTCTCTCTCTCTCTCTCTCTCTACCTTCATCCTCTTTTCAATGCAGTACTTCATTAGACTTATGCTCATTAAACTGTTATACCTTATGATGATCTTTTTTTGTTTATTTGTAAGATGGGATGACCAAAGTTCGCGGAGATTTGTAAAAACATTAGGAAATCTGATATTCGATCATTGATTTCTCATATTATACGCAAATTTATTTGGATAAATTATTACCAAATTAACTGCAAAGCGTTTGACTAAAAAATGGTGCAACTAGACAATAATCGTCAACGAATTCCGGGGATATCGCGATCTCAAAATTCGATGTCGGAATATAGCGAACCAAGATAGCGAACCAAGGTCACGCACGATCACCGGAATAAGTTTAATCTATACTTTCACCGAATCTAGTTCATATTACTTTTTCAAATCAACCAAAAAGAATATGTGGGTTGACGAATAAAACAGTAAAATAAAATGAACAAAACCATCGACCCCTTCTTAATTTCCGAAGCAAAATCCTTGCAAATTAAAAATTCGTACATTTTAGGGGATGGGAACGGGGATGGGCGAAAATATCACTTCTTCAATGCCACAACTTCTATTCTATATACTTGTCCTACCTTTATTTAACATACATCATGTACATGTACATCACTATGATCCAATGACATGCTCTAGCTGGTATATAGCCCCATTTCTACGGGTCACCGACGCCGGGTCTACCCCACGTGCGGGTGCCGAGCTGTGGGGGTAGAATATTTCCCATGACTGTGGAATGTTTGCGAAGAATGATGGTAGAGATCTGGAGGGGATGTGGAGAATGTGAGTAGTGAGGAAGACTGGATTTGGAGTATCATTCATTTTGATTTTCTGTGCCATTCGAACGAAAGATAGAATGAATGCTGAAGGTATTGAAGGAGAAAAGGATGATGATGATGAGGATGATGATGATGATGATGATGATGAGGATGAGGAGGAGGAGGAGGAGGAGGAGGATTATGATGAGGATAAGGATGACGATGATGATGAAGATGAGGAGGAGGATGAAGATGAGGAGGAGGATGATGATGAAGATGAGGATGAGGATGAGGAGGATGATTATGATGAGGATAAGGATGACGATGATGATGATGATGATGATGATGATGATGATGATGATGATGATGAAGATGAGGAGGAGGATGATGATGAAGATGAGGAGGAGGATGAGGATGATGATGATAGAGAGAGAGGGAGAGAGAGTGTGTAAGGGACAGGGGTATGGGCTCCGTAGCTCTGAAAAGAAGACCAGATTGTATAAGGAGATTTTCCCCTTTGGTAAAATTCTTTAGTTCATAATTCCCATCGAGATTTTCCCAACGACCTCTATTTATCTAGAACATTCCCTCTTTTCTCCCTAGAGTCTTCAAGATATAAGGGCCTACAATATACCATACCATAAGAATGATCAGACGCGAAGGATATTGACCGCGAAATTATTAATAATTATTGAACTAAACGGAAAAAGATGCACATGCTATGTAACAATGTAACATACGATTATTTCACGATGTGATGTTTCATTTCATTAGCAAAAGGGGTTTATTACAATGACGACAGAGCAAAATAAATGGAAAGCTAAAAATGGAAAAGATTATGAATGATCAATGTGTGACGTTTAAGAGAAATTTAGCGAGGAAATGAGTTTAGAATGGGACCAGTGGCATAGTGTGAGTCTAGACATTGAATGGGGGTACCTTTCTTACCGGGGATGGAGGACTGTCTCACACGGTGGATTAAATGCAGACTAACAAGGACATTGATTAGAGAGAGGGAGCAGGAGGGGTTCGTAGTGTCTCCTGTTAATTCACATTCCCTTTCCCCCTAATTCTCTTCTCAAACCCGCCCATCTCCTCTCTCTCTCTCTCTCTCTCGCTCTCGCTCTTTTCCTGACTATTTTTGTTGTTGGTCTCCATTGTACAGAGAGGGGGACGTTCACCCCTGTGCCATCCGTATTTACGCCACTGAACGTGAGTGGTAATTGTAAAGATAATGAAAGGGGGGGGGGAAAGAAATCCAGACTCAAAGAAAGAGAAGGAATCGGGTAACATTTTGACCGTGATTGAGAAGAGGTCAACCAAGGGTAAGCAAAGCGAAATAAAGGTAAAGGGTTCAACATTCAGTTTATTTTGTTTCTATTTCTCTTCCTATCGCCAAGGTTTATTTTTATTTTTTAAGGCTGTTGAAAGGGTGTTTGTTGTACCTTCTTCCATACTCTTATTTCTCTATATCCAAATGTGCAACAATGAATGGCGTAGTCAGGAATAATTGATTGATGATTAGGGGTGGGTGAACCTGACCTGACAAACCTAACCAGCACTAACCGTCAACTAATCCGCAGAACATGCATCGTTGTTTTGTGTGTCACACTGAAGTGTGGGAGACCCCCCCCCCCCTTTGGTGGATACGCCATTTGTTTAAAGCGCCAGAGATGCGTTAGAGAAGAGAAGTGTGGTGCCCTCTCCCCCTTTCCCGAGTGAAGTACCACAGCTTTACTTCGTAGGGTCCAGCCGTGTAACTATAGGCTTTTATCTATTTCGTCAAACAAACTAAAAGGCCCCTGAACCCCCCCCCCCTCCTCCCCGCCCCTCCGCAGCCGGTTCAGCATACTTTGAGAAGAAGAACGGTTTAAGGAACTATGTAGAATAATGTTGTGAGAACTTGATCTGGCAAAGTAAAGAATCAAGGTTGAAAACGATGTTATCTTTTCTGGACTTGGAAAGACTTCAAGTTCGCGCTCTCAATAGCTTGGGACCAAGCGCCCAAAAGTTAGCGAAACCCAAGCGTTCGGGCTGTGTTTTCGTTGGGCGTAAAACCCTTTCTTTCCTTTTAAGGTGAAGTTCACCATTGTTTGTGTATTTACGCCTGTATTTTGTTATAAGACGGTAGTTTGGGGCATTGAAAATGCAGAAATCCTCGCTGTTTGGTGGGATTTGTAGCTGTTTATATAACAGAGGATCGCTAGGAATACTCAAGGTGCGATGTTATTTTAGTGTAGCGTGGATGTAACAGTATCAGTATTGCTTGAGGATCGCGCCTCATGCCCAATCCCACTACACAGGGACTCAGAAGAAAGAAAATTGAAAAATTTACAAGTTTGGTAGAGATTTGTAGAAGAGAAAAAAATGAAGAAAAACAGGAGCAACTAGAAAACGCTTGAATAGTTATAAGATAAGAGAGAGAGAGAGAGAGAGAGAGAGAGAGAGAGAAGAAATATACAGAAAATAAAAGAGGGTAAAAGGAAAGGTCAATTTAAAAAATAAAGAGTGAGAGAAAAAAAAAACGGAGAAAAGAATAGTTGGTGGAGGATGACTAGACCTACGTCAGAAAAAGCCTAAATGCGGCATAGAATGTAGGGCACAATTTCGCAAGGGGGCTGATCTCTCTTGCTCGAAAGTATGCCCAACCTTTCAATTTGAAAATATGGCAAGCGAGAAGAGCGAGCGAGCGAGCAATAGGTTTGACATCTTAGATTTTGATCAAGATAAAAATTATACTAAATAAGATATACAAATTACAGATAGTCCACTTTGCTGCTCTGCTATGAGGTGATGAGTTGACGGTTGCCCGAATACTAGTACACTGCAATTATAAAGTGATCGTAAGGAGGGGTTGGGGGCATCAGCCCCAGCATCGTTCGCCAGCCCTGTCGATGAAGTCAGGTCAAGAACAAGTTGTTGAAGGTGAAATAGAGGATGATGAATTAACACGAACTACTGCAGCGGCTAGAAAGCGTATTGACGAAAGTGCAAACTTATAAAGGGGATATAATGACACAAACACGTTTATGTAAATATGTAAAATGCAAAATTATAAAGGGGTACATTATGATTGATAACATGTTTATGTAAATATAGAAGGAAAAGGGGGGGGGGGGGGACAATGATCGAGTAGTTTGTGTTTCCATTTCCCTGAAACTGCTTCTGTCGACAGCAATGACAGCGAACTTGGGACCACCCTGTACTCCATGCTACTAGCCTGTGAACCGCCAGGAAAAAAAAAGAGAAAAGTCTGCAAAAAATAACAAAATAACAAGTTCATGAAACTTGAAAAGGAGATGGAGCCCTCGGGAGAGCGGGAAGGTGAAAACTAGGTCACATGGATCAAGGTCAAGGTAAGGAGGTTCCCCTTAATACGACAAAAGATGGAGTTCATTCCACTCGCTGGTAGTGGATGCGGGGAAGAACACCCTGAAAGGGGTGGAATAAGTTTTTTTTGTATAAAGGTAAACAGGGGCATGTGTCCCAAAGTCAAATGGAAAGTGGAAAGATAGAGAGAGGGGGAAGACAGAGAGGATAGGAAGGGAAGAGAAACAGAGAAAGAGACAGAAACAAAGAGATAGAGGGAGAGAGAGAGAGGGGGGGGGGAGTTGAGGAACGAAGGGCCGGAATGACGGGGAAGGCGACGTAAGAAAAGTGATAATACAAATGCTACGACCCTCTCCACTACCCCCTCTCTCTTCTTGCATTTAATCTACAGGTACGTAGGAAGAACGGTAGCGCACCCAAAAGCACAAATGCCCCCCCCCCCCCCCCCGCCCTCGCCCTCGGAAGCTGGACCACTGCTACACCACTAGCCAGTTAGATGCAGAAGGTTTATTTTTAACTTAACAAAATTATTTAAACAAAAAAAGGTTTATATTTTTAACACAGAAACGGGACAGCTTATTACGTTAAAGGAAAGAAGGGGTGGGATTTTCTATGGTAGGAACAAATACATGCCTCCGAACTTTCAATTTACTAGGTCAACCTAATTCGCGCCACTTTAAAATTTGGGGACACTTCTTCTTTTGGGGTACATTTTCAGAACAGTACTGTTTCTGCAAGCTAGTGATATGTATAGTGTAGCTAGGCCGGACCAGTGTGACAATTTGGAATCAAATAAGTAAGAAATTCAATTAAGGGTTACAGACCCTTGATGTAGAAAGCAGACATCTCATAAAATGCACAGAATTAGTAGCGTAGGAGTTTTATCGAATAAATTACGATAGATGACGAGCTAAATCGTCTAGGGGGTTGGAATCTATATTTAGCAGGAAAACCTGAAACCTTCGCAATCAATTGTTTCTTTTAGACGCGATTACAACCTTACACAGTCTTGCGTTTTGTATCTCAAATTGGTCTTGTTAGAAAAAGGGAAAACAAATAAAATCAAGCGATTGGCATTAAAACGCATTATTATCTAACATTGTAGGACATATACTGTGTACTCTCCCCATTCAACGGGAGGAGGGGGGGGGGGGGGAATCTATACCCCTTTGAAGTGCCTTTTGAAATCATGTTTATATTACGTAATTTTGTCGTTATCCCAATGTCATATGTTCATATATTTCAGTAGGTGACGGCACAAGGCATTTGAAATTACCTATAGTGAAGGTCGATTTCTTTGAAAGTCACTGTAATGATGTTTTCAGACATTTCACATTGTACACCAGTGTATATTTTTCTCTCTTTATCTCCCTTTCAACTGCCCTCCACTTTCTCCTAATCTCTCTTCATCTCCGTTTTAACTCAGAGAAAAAAAAACACTTCTCAAACCCAAAGACCTCTCTAAACTCTCTCTCCCATACCTCACCGTCTCCAGTCCATTTTATGACTGACATGTTTATAAACACCCTCATGCATTCCATTCTTAGGGTCAGCCCAAGATTTGTTTTTCCATGTCAAACTTGAAATACAATATTGACAAGCCAAGGGACCAAATGGTTTTCACTGCCGTTTATTTATTTATTTACAACTCCGAGATGCATTGACACAATAGTTGGGTTGGCACTTTATCCCACTCTTTCTACAGAAAATTCCACAAGGTAGCATTTCATGAGGCGTGAACCATAATACAATCACAAAGCCAAGCCTCGATTGGCAATATATAAGGGAAAGTGTGTTGGGGGGGGGGGGGCACATTTGTATGTACTGAAGGTATGCCAGATTGGGTTTGAAAAAAAAGGGGGGGGGGGAGGGAGTACTCCCTCTCGATCCTATTCATGTCACTCAATCTGTTATTGGTACTGAATGCAGAGAGATGGATGTAAAAAACATTCAAATAATCTAGAGACTAGGTACGTATGACATTTCTTTTAATGAATTGACAGGATGTATTTCTTTGAATGTACACATTGTGCATCTAATGGTTGCCTGAGCTAATGCAAGAGTAATACTCTACTTTTCAAATCATTTGGAAGTGCACATAGATGCATCATTTGATATGCATTATAACAAACAATAATTGTCACCTTTGGATAGCGCCTAATGCTACTTTTCTTAGCGCTTTAAATTGTAATTATCATTACTACCCCAGTCACGGGATTCCATTGCTTATTCACACATGGAGAGTATTCCGGCGCCATTTAACAAGCCACTCCAAACACATGTACGTTTACACCCTACTGAGTGCCCATTTCACACCTGGGTAGAGAGTGGCAAATGTAGATTAATGTCTTGCCACTGCACATCAGTGCCGCAGCGGGACTTGAACAGTCCGGTGACATATCCACAAGATCACAACTTCTCTCCGAAATGAATAATGTTTTTATTACTTTCCCAATCCAGTTGGTAAAGTCTTAATATCTTACATTTCCCTCCCCTAAGACTCTCTGACAGACTAAGGGGTATTTCTGGATGGGACTACAGGTTTGCTGCGTTCACCCATTAATGATATTTCAACCAAGTCTGGTGTCAGCGAATTATGACTTTAAAGGCATTGTTTACAGGTAACAATGTTAAATCTGAGATGCACTGCCCTACATGTTTTTAGTATCTGTGATATGGTGTAATATTGAAGCCCTAAAAGAATCACGCTTCAAAATGATCAAGAAGTGTATCAAAAAAGTAAAAATCTTTGAGTGACCGGTTTTACCATACCGGTACTCATTTTCCCCAGTAGACTGTAGTGTTAGGAAAACCATTAGGAAAACGCGAAATTTGATTTTGATTTCCAATCATAACTATCTTGAAAATCAGACAGGCGATCGGCTTGAAAAGTCATGGGATTCCTGACTGACCTAAAGGTTAATAATTATGATTGCAGCATGAGCTAAATCCAGGATTTTGTTTCAGAATCTGAGGCAATGTTCCAGATTCACTATAAGTGGTAGTTTTAAAAGCTACATGTATATTGTATAGTCAATTATCAATATTTTTAAAATAAGATATCATTGTTGGAATGACGCAAACGAAAACCAGCTTCACTTTACAAAGTGTGAAAAGATCCCCTCCAGCAGCTCGATGCTATTAAAGGTTCAAGGACTGTGACTTGAGCTGCACTTTTAACACCATTAACTCTAGACATGCAGGTCATCCTAGAGTGATGTCTGCTAGCAACTCACAAGGACGATGACTGTTTTTATGACAAGTTCATCGACTTAAGGGTGTATCTCACTGAGCAGCCAATGCTTTTACATTGGGAATTTGGGGTTTTGCCAGGGTTCGTAAAAGGTTGCAAAAGGTTCGTAAAAAAGTTGCAAAAAAGTTCCCAAACGGTTTTCATTGTCGTAAACAGTTTTTCTTTGCAAATTTATTTTTCCTCACACAGGTGCAGTTGCAAGCCTTTGCAAACGGTTGTAAGACGGTGTCGCTAAAGTTCTTTTTGATTCGCCAATGCTAGCGACCATGTGACCATAAATTATGGTTCCTATATAAAATCGACCCATTGAGTACCAGGAGTTAGCAAGAGGTCCCAAACATTCACAAATAGTGGTAAAGGATTGGCAAATAGTTGCTAATCTTCGCAAAACTTGTCATTTGCTTACAGTCGCGAATAGTCGCCAACTGCCTTTCGCAGACACTTTTGTGAACATTCGCCCAAATGTTGCTAATTGTCGCTAAACATCGCTAAATGGCGCAGAGGCAAACCCTGATTTTCGCCAACATTTGTCAGAAAAGGTGGTGAATCCAAAATTTGCAACGTCCTTAAGCATTCGCCGCTCAGTGAAATAACCCCTTTAGGAACAAAAAGAAATAGCAATTAGAGGCGCAGTGAAAAAGACAAGTAGAGTTCCCCTATGTACAGCTGATCAATGCATCTTCAGTGAAAATAGATAAATGATTAAATCCTTTATCCAAAACCTCTTGCTAAAACTGCTTGATTCATAGTTGTAAATATTTGGCAAGGAATTCTCGCTTCTCTCTCTCTCTGTCACATAAGAAAAAAATATACTTGTATAAGTATTTAAACAACATCATTTCGAGCACTGAGGATGCCAACAAGTTTTTGATGAGGTGATACAAAGGTAACCAGTGTATACCAAATAAAAGGTTATTACTTGCTGGATGGGTCATCCAACTCCCAAACAGGGCTTACCCGAACACAAATTTAACTGTCCAAGAAATAAATGCTTATGAAGAAATGAAATACTCCATCCTGCAGATCCGGTTCCAACTATGACCAGGGACCTGTTTCACAAAGCCTTTTTTCAATGACAAGTGACAAAAATCTGTGACAAAGCTGCTGATAACCAATCAGAAGCAAGGATTTCAGTAGCTTATAACAAAAGCTGTCATTTGTCACTGAGGACAAGTTTTGTGAAACACCCCCCTGGCCAACTGCCCAAGAGGATACAGTTCTTAACTCTTTACGTGCTGTGTAATATAGAGTACAGTGTAACCTGTATAGAAAGACCACCTGAGGGAGACAGGAAAAGCGTCTTTATAGGCAGGTGGTCTTTATGTGCTGGTTCCTTTTAATACAAGTGTCAATGTAAATGGCTATTGAATGGAGGCCAACAAAAAAGTGTTCTTTGTAGACAGTTGATCGCTCAAGCATGTTTCACTGTGTACGGTACATGTACATACACATGTACAAGTACATTACATTTGTGACAAAACTTGACTGCGGCCGTCAGGCGGCCGTCCACTGTGTGTTTGCTTAGTCCACCAAAGCCTTTAAAGAGTTAAAATGTACATTACATTTGTGACAAAACTTGACTGCGGCCGTCAGGCGGCCGTCCACTGTGTGTTTGCTTAGTCCACCAAAGCCTTTAAAGAGTTAAAATGTACATTACATTTGTGACAAAACTTGACTGTGGCAGTCCACTGTGTGTTTGCCTAGTCGACCAGATCCATTAAAGAGTTTAAAACAAAATCATTTTAAGTGACCATGTGTCCCTATGTGTCCATCTCCATGGGTTCTGACTCTGCAACAATTCCTTCGCCGTTCACGACTCTCTTCTGTTTCTCCTCGAACACCAACTCCACTTTCTTCTGTTTCTCCGTGAACACCGACTCCACGATATCATCGAGCCCGCTTTCCGTCAGTCCAGCAATGAGCGTCTCCCGCGACGGCTCAGCGCCCTCTTTGTCCTGCCACTGCTGCAGCATCAGCTTGGTCTGTTCCTTGATGTCGGACGTCTCAGAGAGGATGGCGGTCACCTCGTCGTCGCTGAAGCCCAGCTCGGCCGCGAGCGTCTGCCAGCTGTCGCCGATCTTGGAGGCCACGAGTGTGAGCTGCTCCTCGGTGACAGCGGCAGAAGGTGACTTGTCCATACCTACATATTGGTGGAATTAAAAGAGTTGAAGTTGTTTTGGGAAAAGGCATCATTTAACAATGTTAAATCTAAGTTGTATGGCCCTATGTGTTTTCAGTGTCTGTGATATGGTGAAATGTTAGACGCCCTAAAAAAAAAGTGCTTCAAAATGATCATGAAGTGCCTCAAAAAGTAAAAAAATCAGTTTGACCATACTCATTTCCCCCCATAGACTGTAGTGTTATAAAAAACGTTAGGAAAACAAATTTTGAAATTTCAATTTCCAATCATAAATATCTCGATAATCAGACAGGCGATCGGCTTGTAAAAGTCATGGGATTGCTGACTGACCAAAAGGTGTATAATTATCATTGCAGCATGAGCAAAATCCAGGATTTTGTTTCAGAATCTGAGACACAGATACCCAATCCCTTTAAATGTGGTGTTCCGCAGGGATCCATCATGGGCTCATTATTATTTCTATTCATATCAATGATATTTGTAATGTATCTAAAACTTTGAATTATACTTTATTTGCAGATACCCAATTCCTTTGAATATGAAAATATTTGGCACATACCGTCTTCTGGGGCCTTCAAGAGCTCATCATTTTCAGTCGTCTCTTCCTCTGTTTTCAGTTCTTCTGGTTTACTCTCCTCATTTTGCTAGATAACAAAACAGAAAAGGGAATAATAAAATTATCAAATCTAGTATGAAAACACATACCCTGTATTCATTCTAAGGAATGCTGAAGGTGCATTAAAGGCATTTTTTTAACAATTTGAAATCTGAGATGCATGGCTCTACATGTTATCAGTGTCTGTGATATGAGGCCCTAAAAGAATTGCGCTTCAAAATGATCATAAAGTGCCTCAAAAAGTAGAAATCTTTGAGTGACCAGTTTTTACCATACTCACCTTTCCTAATAGACTGTAGTGTTATAAAAACTGTTAGGAAAACAAATTCTGAAATTTCTAATTCCAATCATAGATATCTTGATAATCAGACAAGCGATTGGCTTGTAAAAGTCATGGGATTCCTGACTGACCTTAAAGGTTTATAATTATGATTGCAGCATGAGCTAAATCCAGGATTTATTTTAGAATCTGAGGCAAAGTTACCCAATCCCTTTAAAAATAGTACTGTAACAATATTCTGATGTTTATACAATTCAAATCGTGATAGATTTAACAAAGAGCTATGGAAAGGTACCCCTATTATCTTCACTTTGACATATTGTACCCTAAGGCACAAAAAGCATTCAAGGAATTATTACCTACCAGATACCCTTTAACACACATGGGTTGGGAGCGTAAAATGTAAATTAATGCCTTGTCAAAGGACATTAGTAGTGCGCTGGAACTATTTCATCTACAGTCCAGTGACATGTCATCTAGACCCCGACACCACTATCGAAACCATTAAAACTGTTAAAAACTAAACTCTAGAACAAGATTGAAAGGAGCAATATACACTGTATAATCCCTCCGCGACTTTTTCACACACACACAGAGCATACAAGGGTTCAAATGCCCTCCAGCGCGCAACTCACGCGGTGTCACGACGCTCAAGCCATGCAATTTACACTGAGCCTCAGTAACTGCATTACCTTACTACAGTACCTGTACAGAATATATTGGATTTCCGTATGTTTGATTTCTTTTAGATATTTGAAACTGTTTTGAACTTCAAAAGACTGTAAATATATTACTGTGAGGAGCATATACTGTACACTCTTGATAATGGATTTCTTTTCTAGAACTATTCATGAATCAATGAAAGGGCCGGTATGAGCACCACCTTGGGAGTGCTAATTCCCACCATCATCCTCATGAGCAGTCAATATTTGTATACTGTCAAATGTTATTGATAACAAGTTTTATGAAACAGGAATAGATTCAGATTGAGCTACACGTAAAGGTATAAATACAGCAAACTCACGGGTAACTCTTTGGCGATCTTGGTGACCATGTACTCGAGGTAGCCAGGGACCGTCTTGAGAGGAGGGTTGGTGGCCGTCACCGTCTGGAAGAAATGAGGACTGCGTTTGGCTAGGAGACGAATGGCCTGCCAGGCGTAGTTACTGTTGTTTACCACTCTGTTGGGAGAAGAGCAAGAAATGAAGAGCTTAATTCCAAAAGGAGCTAAATCCACCTTTGATGAAGATTGAGTTATTGATATCAGAACATTGTTCACTTAAGTATTCATCTTTCAACAAAATTATTTACCTAAATTTTGGGAGCAATTATGAAAAAGGGCACCTTCTAATATCTCTCTTCCATAGGATGCCTATACAAAATTTGGTAAACAATTTTTTCCTCTGAAGTTACAAAAATGGATTTAGCTCCTTTTGGAATTAAAGTCTTCAAATACACATTTGAATCATGAATGAAATATTAGATTTGACTGGGAAGAAAGTGATCAAATCAGACAGGCATCAACTCATTTTGGTGATTTACTCAACAAACATATCAAATGAAAATGTGGAAATAGCAATTATTCCAAATTATCCTGTTAAATAATCAACCAAAAGTTGTCCAGCCTAAACTGGAATGGATGCAACTCGACCATCATTCAATTTTGTTTCAGACACAGCCATTCTACTCCTAAAATTTAGACTACCGATAATGACACTTGTAATTCTGAAGAAAATGAAATTAATTCCAGGTCTATATATGATCTAAGGGGACTTGTTAAAATTAAATAAATAGAAGAAGAGCCTCCCGGGCGGTCCTGAGCAACACGCATAGCGGTCCAGACTTGAGAAGCCCTTGTCAAGAGGAACGCAAATTACATGTAATTACTGTACACTAATAACCCTTATCCTGGAGTAGAGGGTAATACTTACTTGTACTGTGTTTCTATCATTGCCTCTGGGTCAGCCTGATCTATTGCATCCTGGAAGAATTCTTCAACTTGAGGGAGAAATATCCTGAGATAAAAGGAAAAGGGAAAAAGATTGAAGTGGAAGAATACTAGGATTACAAAGGGAGCAGTCCCAACATAAACTACAATTGATTTGTCAAGGATGTTATTATCATTGTAATGAAGGGAAAATAAAACCCAATTTAGTCAAAATAGAGGTAAATGACAATAAACATTTGTTTTTCTTTCTTATAGATATAAATCAGTGTCCTAAACTGGGATCTGTAACATATTGGGGATAACTCTAAATACATGTACCATTTCTTGAACATTTATCAATGTTAGAGCCTTAGTTAAATACTTTAAGATGTCGGCTTTAATATGTCACATTCTCAAGAAACATATAATTTTTCACATACTGAAAACAATTACAAAACTTGGTGAGGGTATGAATAATTTATTTGTTAAAGCTAAACTGGAGCTCTGGTGTGGTAATCGTATGTCGAGAGAACATGGCTATATTTCATTCTGGATTGTTTATCCTGCAGTCGATTGATTGAACCTGTAAAATATAAACTTGCTGGAAATCATCTTCAATAAAAACCACAACTCTCATTTGCACATAGTGACTGGCGTTAAACGGTGACGGGCCTACATGTACTTGCCTTGATTCCTTATCTTTCTATGCTCATTACTCAGCCCCTATACATTTTCTTCCAAAATTGTTTGGCACATGTCGTTATTTGTAATCTTGAACATTCAGTGTTAGTTTTGTTGGATTATGTGAGAATTCATTTTCTATCATAACTAGAACTCAAGGTTATCTTTAACAAGTTGCCATGGTTACCTGTCTTCTGCTACACAAGCTTCTAGGTTGCTAGGATGCACATTCTTTAATTTGTCACATTCTCAAGAAACATAAATAGGGACAAATTAATTTTCACATACTTTGTACCGGTACTGAAAAAAACTACTAAACTTGGTAAAGGTATGAATATATCATTTGTTAACTGTATATGATATTAACAAATTGTCATGGTTACCTGTCCTCTGCTGCACAAGCTTCTAGGTTGCTAGGATACACGTTCCATAGCTTCGTCAGCTCTGGACTACCCAAGTCAATCTTCTTGGCGGCTCCAGC
Organism: Strongylocentrotus droebachiensis; assembly: GCA_035222895.1. NCBI lineage: Eukaryota > Metazoa > Echinodermata > Echinoidea > Camarodonta > Strongylocentrotidae > Strongylocentrotus > Strongylocentrotus droebachiensis. The sequence continues at coordinate 52,278 of JAVYIG010001120.1, forward strand.
CAGATTCAGCTCTTCCCCCAATGTCCTCTTCCTGGCTCTGTGTTGAGGGAAAAAAGAAGTCACAGAACTCAAATTTTTGTTTAAATTTTGTTTTAACTTGATTTGATTCGAGTTGAGTTGAGTTGAGTTGAGTTAAATTGAGTCAAGTCGAGTCGAGTTGAGTTGAGTCAAGTCAAGTCGAATTGAATTAAATAGAATTGAATTGAAATTAAATGAATTGAGTCAAGTCAAGTGAAGTCAAGTCGAATTGAATTAAATTAAATTGATTGATTGAAATGAATTGATTTGATTTGATTTGCTTTGCTTTGACTCGACTGGATTTTATTTTATTTTATTTTAGAGTAATCATCCCTGCAAAAAAAAACATAATATTAAAGGCCAGGGGGGTGTTTCACAAAGATCCTAAGTTGAACTTATCTCTAAGTTGGACTTAACAATTATGGAAAGCCATAAGTATCTTTGAAAATATTTCAAAAAGTTATTTTAAAAGGCATAAAATGTTGACTCAAATCAGACACATTTTCTATTATCAAGGAGATTTCATGTTCTTGATGTGTAATTTATACAAAGTATAAAATACTTGATTTTTCGCTTTTGAATATATCTTATATCTTATCTACAAATGGCTCTCCATAATTTTGAAGTCCAACTTAGAGATAAGTTTGACTTAAAATCCTTGTGAAACACACCCCCCCCCCCCCCCTCCCAGGACATGTAGCAACAATTTTGAACCAAGTTTCAAAGTGTCATCAGTTATATTTGGAATATGAGGGCATTTCAAGAGCAAAAATGTTCATGTTACATTGATATTCATTGACATAGGAATAAACATAATGACAAAGCTCACAAATGATTTTCACCCTTCACAGAGCTCAACTTCCTCTTTACATATATACCAGCTTGATGTTTCGTTTCTAAGCGGATCAAGAATAGAAACTCTATCTGTAGCACTCACCTTGATTTTGGTCGGGCTTGTTCTGTTTTTCCTCTGTAAAAAAGAGATTAACAAAATTTGAAGGTTACAAATTATTAAAGACACTGGCTAGTAAAAGATTGGCTAAAAGGACAGATGCGATGCAGAATGGCATTGTCATTTTAATTGATTAATGATACAATAAACAATAAAAGTCTAATTAAAAAGTAATTGCATAATTTTACAAAGGTTATTGGAAGGAATATCATGAATCTTACTTGAAATAAATAAAGTTGATATACTTGAACTTCAAAGAATGTAAATTTCAATGTGATACAAGATTCAACGTTTGAGTTAGGGTATTAATGATCAAAGATGCAAAAAAAAATCTTTTTGTAATCTTCTTCTTCTAGTAAGAGGTAATTTTTGTTTATTGCACACATTAAGAAACTTTTGTCTTAAGTGAAAAGTGTACTCAACATGTAATATATATAAGTGAAACTTACTTTTCCTTGACATAGCTTGGACATCCCTCGTTCTTCCACGCATTCCAGTGCTCTTCTCTGCTCAAAATGTGCTAAAAATACAACCAAATGCCACAGTTACCCTACCATCTTAAACATAATGTACAATTCACTATTATAATGTGTGCGTATAAGGGTTTTTACAGACGTGTCTGGGACCGACCTTTGACATCACCATCCAAAAGACGTGACTCAGTTTCAAACCTGGATCCGCTCAGAGTAAGTTTGTAGGCGATTTGTTACCATTAGACACAGGTGACTTTATAATAAATTCTTTGTTGCAGGCTATAAAAGCCTGTGCATATTTCATTCTGTCCCTTTCCCTGATTTAGCATTGTGTATAAGAAGGTTGCATTTTTTGAGTATCTTGTAATGTTTGCAATAAAAATCGGTAGAGACATTCCCTGGACTATGCCTGGTCCAACGGCAACAGCAATACGCGGGAAAGTGGTAGCACTGCGGTAGGAGAGATACAAGTAGACAGATATCGCAGAAGTCCTAAGGATATCACAGAGTGCAGTCTCTAAGATCCTGAAACATCAACGTGCGGTCAAGGAAATCTCCATGATGTCCCAGATTGACCACAAGAAAATGTTGCTTGTATCGTTAATGAATGCATATTTATGTTGGGTCCGGGGCCGTGCCCCTATGGAATGTAGTTTGCATAGGCAGCTCGTACAGGTGTGCCAGCTAATTCTGCCACGGAGACCAAGGCGTGGCATGAATTAGTGTGTAATTCAATCATTCTAGCTTGAACTTTCAACAAGACAACTTTTATTTATATACAATAAAAGTGCGTTGTGTCATGTTATGTTACGACATGAATGTGTTTTACTAAGGTTTTCCAGAGTTTTTATGCTCTTTTTTTAATCCTGGACCATGGTCGGTCCGGTTTCCAGTGAAGGAAACGAGAAGAAATGTTTTTTTAAACATTCATACTGAATAAACGGCCCGGCTCTCAGTAGTCGTTGTCAGGCTATCCCATAATAATTGAAGTGTATTATTGTGTTATTTGTTTGTATTGGGAATCAAGAGGGATGACAGACAAAATAATATGTTATAAGACAGACTAAAAGATCGTCAACGGTTGAATCTCAGCCGAAGAAACCGGAAATTGCCCACAAGTCGTCTTCCTCACTTGTGAAGGAAGGAGAAATCATGGGATTAACGTTTCCAGGTCAACCATTAATCGCAGATTGCTCCAACATGGTTACCGAGCATGACGGTTGACCACAAGTCCACGCCTGTCTGTTTGCCACAGAGTAGCTCGTCTTCATTGGGCTAGGGAGCACAGAAGGCTTCATCCAGGACATTGGCAACATGTGGTCTTCATGGATGAGAGCCGGTTCATCCTTGACTAAAAGGATGGGAGACAACTAGTTCGTTGATTAGCCGGGTAAAACCTTCGAAATGACTGTATCCATGAGACGACTCAAGGCGGAGGCGGCTCAGTGATGATATGGGCCGGCATTCATTATGGTGGTTCCGGACGGAAACGTCAACGCCGCCACCTACAGGGATATCTTGAAGTTCCACTGCCTTCCATATGCAAGACGAGTGTATGGACACAATTTCTGACTGCAGGACGACAACGCCAGACTGCACAGGGTCGCTGCCGTAAGGGAATTCCTGGAGGCAAAGGGCATTGTGCAGTTGCCATGGCCAGCTTGTTTGCCGGATATGAACCCCATAGAGCATGCATGCACGACAGAGGGGTCATTCCTCAAAATTTGCAGGAGTTGGCAGATGCTCTGGGGGAAGAATGGGACGCTATGCCTGTTGACGTCATCAACAAGCTAGCGGACAGCATGCCACGATGTCTGCATGCACTGGTTCGTGCCAGGGATGGACATACTCAATATTAGTGACTGAGTAAGAAAAATGACTGAATTTGGATGTAAATATGTCCATGAAATCACAAAAAAGAAGTCATCTGGAAAACTGAGAGAGATTGAAAATAAATACTGTGTATTGTTGTTATTGTTGTTCCATGCTCATAACATCCATCACTTGTTAAAAATCACGGCCAAATGTGTGTAAGAGGCGGAATAATAAAGAAAAGTATCATGCACCATAAATGCCATTTTCAAATCATATTGAAATAATTATGCTGTGAAATTTTGGTGAATTTTTTTTTTCTCCACCTTTATGACCAACAATGTACATCTGTTATCTTTTAATTTTTTTTTACTGAAGTCCCCAGCAGCTTCATTGCTTCGACGAATATATTGAAAACATACACCAGTAAACAACACCCATTACTCTTTGATCCTACCTCGATCCCTTCAGTAAACTGGTCTCCATAAGGTGGAGTTTCCTTGAGGAGTGCGACGACCTTCTCTTTGGTTTCCTTGATGAACAGGGACATCTCATCAGTAAGCACATGATGAGCTCTGAAAATTAGGAGACACAATCATCATGTAATCATCTCAAATCACACCTTTCAAAAGACAACTTCAAGGCACATAAAATGAAAAGTGTTGAACATTATATTCAGAAAACTACCTACAATTTAAGATCTACATGTGTACTATGAACAAAAACAAAGGAGAAATAGATTATTGATGTTTCTGAGCTTTTTTGCAAATCAGTTGATTCTTCACCCTCAAAAAATTATTTTTACACCTTGCCTTTTCATTCCAACACACATTCTTTATTTATCTGAACAAGACTTGAAATTAGTTTAAGCTGTTTCATGTAATCTCATAAATGTCTTCAGAATTAGTTCAATTGAAGAAGAAGAAAACTCACTGTTTGAATTTGACTTGTTGGTTCAGATACTGAAAGAGGATGAGAAACTGGACATAGACGTAGCGTCTGAACATGGCGTCGCTCAGCTGAAGATCAAACAACTAGGAGAAAAGAAAACGTGAAAGAAAATGAGCAACTCCATTGATCAAACAGTAGCAGTGATTGTACATGTACATCAAGGCGTTGTTTAACAGTTTCTTCACATTGCCCTTTTTCTGTTAAACCTCATTCAAGGCGAATTTTCACAAATTTTTCAGACTGTAAATTTTAGGGTCTTCCTGCAGAGGGCCCCCTGCTAAAAATTGTAATTTGGGTTTTTTATATTGGCCAATTGTGCAGACTCATGTATGATTGCTGGTTTAATAACTCAAAAAAATGAGCTGGCAATGCACGTACTATACACTATACATTGCAGGTAGCCTCGGTGTGTAAACTATCACAAAAATAACAGCTCACCAAAATGTCAGAGTTGTCTGTGAAAATAGTAAGCAAAAATATATTGACTCACATAGTAATTTGTCTGCATCACAACTGGTTAAATACAAGCAATAGTATACGTGTAGATATAATGACTGCTATGACAGGGTTGGTTGTTTTTATAGGCTCAAAGGGACAATACAGGGGTGATAGCAGGATGTAATATCCCTGAGAGCCTATAAAGCAACTATCCCTCGAATATTACAGCAGTCTTTATATCTTTTATATCAGGATATACCGAAATGACACAGAAATCTATCACGAATTCTTACCTTATCCTTCTATCGAGTAAAGATTGGTTAAAACATCACAGAAAATCTGAGAAACTGTCTGTTATTCTTGGCTGGAAAAATGACTGAAAGTTTTAATCTTTTGAGAATCGCAGACAAAAAGCACTGTATGGTGTCCGTGCTCGCACAAAGACGATTTTAACACGTAAACCAATGGGGATCGCAGCAGGCGGGGCATGGCTAAAATCACAACTCCAACTTTCGACCAATCAGATGGCTAGACTTCTAAAGAGAGGTATATAATAATCACTACGAATTTGAAAGACGACCCATACCTTTTCGCTGGTCAGGTACTTTGCGAAGGACACCTGATCACCCGAGTCGGCCTCCTCCTCCTCTCCTTGCTTCTGCTGCTGACGATGGTGGCTACGCCTCTTCTTCTTCTTCTTACCACCCACGACGTCTTCCAGCTTCATGCTGTGGAAGGCCTCCAGGACAGCTATGGCATTCTGATCATGATAATAACATAGAGAGCTACATTTATAATTAATACATCAAGGACTCTTAAAGGCATCGTTTAACAATGTTAAATCTGAGATGTATGGCCCTACGTGTTATCAGTGTCTGTGATAGGGTGTAATATTGAAGCACTAAACAAGTTGCGCTTCAAAATGATCATGAAGTGCCTCAAAAAAGTAAAAATCTTTGAGTGACCGGTTTTACCATACTCATTTTCCCCAATAGACTGTAGTGTTATAAAAACAGTTAAAAGAAAAAAAAAAAGAAAAAAAAAAAATTCATTTCCAATCATAAATATCTTGATAATCAGACAGGCGATTGGCTTGTAAAAATCATGGGATTCCTGACTGACCTGAAGGTTTATAATTATGATTGCAGCATGAGCTAAATTCAGAATTTTGTTTCAGAATCGGAGGCAAAGCTACCCAATCCCTTTAATACCACTTTTGTTTTGCAGAACCAGTAGGCAGATGAATACCCACTACCAGTTGCAGTAACAGAGGTACTTTTGATTGTATAGCAACAATGGTAATGAATTTCATTGAATTCCTCCTCCCCGTATTCACTCAACTAGTTAAAGGTATAGACCAGGTATGGAAACGCCCCCCCTCTCAAAAATAAAATGGAAGCTCTTATTACTAATCATGTGAAAGAATATGTTTTGACTAATACGTGATGATACAAATTTTGCCGGGAAACCGCCTACTAATTGATATATTTGGTAAATTATCATATCTACATGGCCTGGATAGATATCGCATAGTCCAGGGATGCCAACCTTTCAGAGCACAAATCAGTAATCATAAGGCTAAAAATCAGTAATTTGGAGACAAAATCAGTAATTTTCTGCGCGACGCAAATTTTTCTGCACGCTGGCAAGCGCAGCTCCCGCAGGCAAGCGCGATAGCACAACAAGTTAAATAAAAGTAACATACCTGTTCATTAGTTGGTGTTACATGTGCATGTAACTCCAGGGATGCCAACCTTCTTCGACCAAAAAAAGTATTCTTAAGAGCAAAAAACAGTATTTTGGGACAAAAAACAGTATTTTTAAAAAAATCTCTCACCTTAACATATCGCCCAATCGAGCAGCTTAAAAAAAACGGCAGTACCATGTATACATACCCGGATCGGAGCGCGACGTGCATACATTACATGTGGGTTGTTTGCAATGTGCGCAGTTTTGGGCCCGTATCACCATTCTGCGTGCATCGTTTGAAGACGTAGGTGCATAATACACTTACGACACAAGGCCCATGATCAGAAATTAAGAAAAACGTCACTAAAAAAAAAATAAAAAAAAAAAAAAAAAAAAACGTAACAAAACATACAAAAAACGTACTGCCGTATTCATAGTGAAAAAACGGGACAAATACGGGAAAAACGTAACAGTTGGCATCTCTGATAGTCCCATATACATCTTTCTGTGTACAATGCTTGTAACTTTACCAAGACTGGGCCAACTTTCCTATCATTTTGATGATTCCAGAACCTTGCAGTACACACCAATATGCTAGATGATCAACCTTTTCTGATCGATTCCACAAGGTTTGTTTCACACTGCAATCTCATGACCAGAACTCAACTTTATCTTTAAACAGCAAATGACAATATTCTTCAACCCAACTTACATTGGAGAAATCCTTCCATTTCTCCTTGGTGTAGCACTGAAGCGGAGCCCTGAAGAAGTCTTGAAGGGCCCAGAACTGACGATAGAGCTTGTAGTCGACAGGGGTCGCAGAACCCATCTCCCCCTCCTCATAATCCATCGAGTCCTGCTTGTCAATGGCCTGGAAATGATAAATATACGGGGGTCGATAAAAGTTTGACAGTATACTATATTGTAAAGGTGTTGTGGTCTAGTGGATAAGTCACCCAACTGCGGATCACAAGGTAGGGGGTTCAAGTCCCGCCGCGACACTTATGTCCTTTGGCAAGACGTTAATCTACATTTGCTACTCTCCACCCAGGAGTAAATGGGTACCTGATATGTTTGAGCGCTAGTTACTTTGGCAGCTCGGCTTCAACAAGGGCAATGTGTGTAAAGCGACATGAGCGTCAGAGCCTGGCGGATACCGGCGCTATATAAATATCCATATTACTATTATTATCATATACCTCCTACAGCAGGGCTTGATGCCAACAGTGGCACAGTGGTACAGCAAAGAAATGAGGGTGAGAAGAAAGGAACTAGATAACCATTTTCACTCCTGATGATGAATATTCCACCTGTTTGGAATGTCCAGCCTGCATCTCTCACTCCGCATTCATAACCGGGTTCGCCAGTGGTTTTCAGGACTCCACTCACAAAAGAAAACGTGTCTTAATTTTCCTCTAAACATACAATACCAAGTAGGCCTCTGAAGGATGAAACCAGAAGAATATCCCTATCCCCCTTCTCTCCATCTCTCTCTCTCTCTCTATTTTCTATCCCCCTCTAAACTCAACAGTCCTTTTGCAGGACTACCCACATGGTGAAACAACAAACTTATGAATTTAAAATTATTTCTTGCAGTAGTATGGTGAAGATGATGATGGAGAGGAAGTTAGGAGAGGGAGGTAAAACATTGCTTGTGAAATGGTACAATCCACATAATTTTCTTAGAATATTCTCGGAGATGGGGTCATGGGGATGGGGGGGGGGTAGATGTTCCTGCGTAATACTAGTATGAAGGCTCACCTGTGGTATCCTTGTGCGAAGTGGCCCTTCCAGCTTGGTTCTGTTGTATGATGTCACATTGTCTAGATGGAAGTTACTCATTAGATTCAAACCTGTTTGAGGTATAAAAAGAAACAAACACAGTGAGTCATCATCATTATCACCATTATCATTGTCATCATCAGCAGCACCATCATCATTACAATCAGCAACACCATCATCTTCATCTTCATCATGACCATGACCACCCCCGCCCCACCATTATCATCATCACCATCGTTATCCATCATCTTCATCGCCTCCATCATCATTTCATCATCATCATCATCACCATCACCACCATCAACACCATCACCACCACAATAATCATCATTGTCCTCAACATTACTATTCTAAACACCTTCACATTCTTCAAACATTTGTTCGAGTTTCAAGTCTTCTTTACTCCTGTCTACGTCTTTACCTGATTTTTCATCTAGAGGGAAGAACCTAGCCAAGAAGAGCTGGATTCGACCACAGAACACCATGTCCTGCGACTTAGATAACCTCCTCAGTAAATCTGAAAATGACAAAGAATAGTAAAATTAAACCTTTGATAAATTTGCAGCTGTTCTTGTTGCCAATGAAGATAGCATACCCATTAGTTGAAACACATGCTTCATGGTGTCAAGCATACAATCTTTTAGCATGTTTTGTTTTTCTTCTTCACAGTTATCCTGTTTTTTAATATCGGAACTTCTTAATTAAATTTTTCAAATGAAAATATGATGTAATAGCACATATTTTTTTTTTTTTTTTTTTTTTGGGGGGGGGAGGATATTATGTGTTGAAAAATTACATGAATTGGAAAAAAATTGCCAAAGTTTTCTTCCTTTTTTCTACTTGAACATTTCAGGTGACTTGATATAAATTGATATAAATAATAATAAGTGAGTTTGCGAATTTGATACACAGATCTACTGCATGACTCACTGTCATTTGTGTTATGGTCACAATTTAGATCAATTCAACATTTCTCTCATAACCTACCATTGCACATCCTGAGCAGATAATTCTTTCCTGAAGAATAGAAGTCACTCTGAAAAAAAAAACATATCAAGAAATTAATTTAGGACTCTACACCAATAACAAAGAATTTATTTATTTGAAATACTTAACAAAATGTTCTTAAAAGTTCATGAATTGTAACAGGAGTGATAGTGAGACAAGTGGCCCTCTTGTAACACTTGTCAAATTAACATAAATCATTGGAAAAAAGAAAAAAACTAACCCTAACCTTAACCTTACAAATAAACCAATTTGCAACTCTAACTACATCTTTGAAGAAAGAGGGCCCAGAGGTAATGAAGCTTTCAGAAAATCCAAATCATGCTCATCTCCTTTCTAATGCACATTTCTCTTTCCTCATCTTCTTCTCAACCCCACATGCAGCTCATCCTTTCGTATTATTTTTTGTACCCCCGATCTCTCACTTCTTTTTTGGCATTGTCTACTCTTTGTATTGTGACCGCGTTCTCCTTTCTTTGTCATGTAAAGTACTGTCTTGTCCAATTCTCGTCTCTGTTGGCATCCCCATTCCCCCCCCCCCCCCCATTTTGTTGTTCCTTTTGTAGGTACAAACTAGTTAATTTAATAACTCATTATTCCTAAGTATCATTTGAGGGGTCCACACTTGTACAAGCATTGCTTTTAGTGGACCCCTCTGTTTCCAGTATACATTTCTAAATTGTTGTAAATAATTGAGATAACAGAAATTGTTGCTTATATTTATAATTGATTTGTAATGTATTGTTGGAAACATAAATAAATTGAAATGAATTGAATTGAATCAAGGCCTAACCTGTTTCCATGTGGCTACCCTGTCTTCCACAAACTGGAAGACATCTTTGCAGACGCTGATGGTGACAGAATCAAAGATGTCGGTCAGGAGGAGGAACGGGGTCGCAGGGGAGCAGAGACCTGCCTCTACGGCCTCGGTGGACAGGTGGACCAGGGAGGTGAAGTCACTGCAGCTTGAACCACCAACCTTCATGAAGGAGATAAATACCGGCATGCAATAGTTGAAGTCGGATATGAATGGGGAACATGAGAGGAAGTGCGATTTTTGCTTTAAAAACAAACAAACATGACAACATGTGTTTGCATGAGAAATATTTCTTGGTAGCTAAGATAAACATTCTATTAGCTTCTTACTATTGCACTACTTATAGCTATTTGCACCCACTATACAGTGTGTCCCGAAAAAAACTATACACTTTTGAAATGGCTGCCGAATAACAAATATATGATTCTAGGGGGAAAAGTTATATATGTATGGGAAGCTCATATACTCAACTTTCATATGACACCAAAAGTTGCGAAAATAATTCATGCTCGGGTGAGCACTGCTCACTTTTGTAAAGGGTATGAACATTTGGTTGCGCAGGAATTAGCCTTCCAATTTGTGAGAGGTAAATCCTTTGGAGCTTACGGAACTGAGGATGATATGACCAATTTATGATCAATTGTGATAAGTTTGGGTTTGCTGAGTGAAATGTTTGGTTTATGGGATTAACATTTTATGCATGACTTAACAGGAATTGCATTTTTTATTGTAGCACTGTAACTTCCCTGGTAGACTCAGGTGTGTTTATGGGAGTCAGGATGGGGTGATGGTACATGTTGTAATTTCCATGTTACAAACTGTTATTCTCTTACATCTGTGACTTTGAATAAAAACCTTCACCCCACATTTCGATTATTGTAAGATTAGTTGAACATCTCATTGATTTACTCAATACCCAGGTAGGGATAATGTAAATTGAATATTCAAATACGGTTTTTGACAAAAGGAATGTCCAAGATGTCGGCTACTTATTCTTCAGGTAAATGGTAACTGAAATGTGGGGTGAAGGTTTTTATTCAAAGTCACAAATGTAAAAATAACAGTTTGTAACATGGAAATTACAACATGTACCATCACCACATCATGACTCTCATGAACACACCACTGAGTCTACCAGGGAAAGTTACAATGCTACAATAAAAAATTAAATTCCTGTTCCGTGCATAACAGTTTGGTTTAATAAACCATGAAATTCACTCAGCAAATCATGAATGTATCATATCACCCTCAATGTTGTAAGCTCCAAAGGATTTACCTCTCACAAATTGGAAGGCTAATTCCTGCGCAACCTAATTTCCATACCCTTTACAAAAGAGAGCAGTGCTCACCCAAGCATGAATTATTTTCAAACTTTTTGGTGTCATATGAAAGTTGAGTATATGAGCTTTCCATACATATATAACTTTTCCCCCTAGAATCATATATTTGTTATTCGGCAGCCATTTCAAAAGTGTATAGTTTTTTTCGGGACACACTGTATATAGCAAACAATGCATCATCGGTGCCTGTTAGTCCCCCATGATCCTCTTTTTCTTATGTTAATTGAGAGCTGATTTAATGAAAAAACTACCTGTGAGTGACCATGAGGGAGGTCTAATCCCTCCAGCCCAAATTAGTGCAGACAGGCTTTAAGGAACAGCTTCCCTTTCTTCAGGTTTTCTAAATACTGTGTCTGTCTGTCTCCCTGATTTTTTTGAGTGTCTCTCTTTCTAAAGTGTTCTGCTGAAAACCTTGTTCTTTGAGACAGGGTGCATTTGAAATACCATACTAATTCAATTTTATATATTCATAAAAAGACAACTCTAAACAAGCCAATTATTTAAATATATAAATTTGATTGACAGGCAATCATATGATTTGTTCAAACTCCTTTTCTACACGTACATGTATCATCAGCTGAGAAAATGAAGGACGTCAAGTGATATACTTTTACACAGTTAACTCCCTTCTGGGACCTGTTTCACAAAGCCTTTTCTCAATGACATACAAAAACCAGTGACAAATCTGCTGATAACCAATCAGAAGCAAGGATTTCACTAGCTTATAACAAAAACTGTCATTTGTCACTGATGACAAGTTTTGTGAAATGGAGCCCTGGTTACAGCAGATGATAGGTTCTTACCACAAGCTTCTTCACATAGTTTCTGTATGCTTGATCCAACGCAGTCTTCTTCTCTGCATCACTGTACAAACATAAAACATACAAGTTAAAAAATATTAGTGAGGAAACTTTTGTGGTACTTAGGATGACTCGTATGGGCTATTGTACCAGTTAGAAAAAGATATTTGTCTTAAATTCACAGGCAACTCTAAGTCCAAGGTAGTTTGTACCTACACAATCATTTTTAGTCTAGTATACCTGACAATTCTATCACACTGACGGCTCTAACAGAGCTTGAATTATAGTGAAAATAAAACTTTCAAATTTCAATGTCATTTTGGGCCTTTTTTTTTGGGGGGGGGGGGTTCATATTTTGTTCTTCATAATAATATTATAAAGGACAGCAAATGATATGATAACTTGGACTGGCCTCAAACATAGCCTACAAGGCTACATGTAAATACAGTGGGATAAATAATGATAGATTATAAAACCAATATCCTCGCTATTTAGCATGTACCAATAAAACTTAATTTAAAAAAAAGTTGATGCTTGCCCATTCAAAAGATTTCTTTATCCACTCTTACTAAGAACTAGGCTCCAAGAAAAGGATGTATTTTGAATTTGTGATACTAACCTCCCTTCAAGTGAGTCTGCACATTTTTTAAGACAGGAAACAGATTGTTTCTTGCGAGATTCATCCAAACTAATCTGAAAGTGAAACAAAGAAAAGATGATATCGAAAGAAAAGTTAGAGCAAAAATTTGCCAAAAGAATCTCTTGTCTTCATGAATCATGAAAAATTAGGCGGCCATTAGAGAACTGATTTTATTCTGTTCTAAATTCTTCTTCTCCTTCTCCTGTTAGTGTTACTTCTTCTTCATTCTCCTCCTCCTGTTTAAAATCCCTTTTATTTTTATTTTCCTTCTCCTTTTGTCAATAGGGGCGCTGGTCCGGGAATGAGGATCCTCCGCATAAACAATGATATCCTCGTAAACACTGACAAATTGCGTCTTCAAAATTAAGGATCGTCTGCATTGTCGCAGAATTTTTTTTCTTTTGCGCAGGTGTAAAGATCCCGATCCGCGCTCTGGGCCTCTGGATTTCCGAGAATTTGTCGTTCATAACGTGAAAGTCTCTGTGCAAAGTAAATGTGAAATGCATCAATTCAAGGAGCATCGTCGCGGAATCCGTTTTTCGCATCGCAAACGCGCAGATCGGAATAAGAATTGTCTGCGAAAATGCGAACGATCATTATTTTTTAGGATGCGTCTGTCCACGTTTAGGAAGATGATCCTTATATTTTCGGACCAGCGCCCCTACTGTTTTTGTAAATTCTTCTTCTCTTTTTCTTTCCTCTTGAAAAAAAGTTCAAACTCAAAAGTCAAATTAAGTTCAATCATTCACAGTCTTCACTTCTCTTCAGTTTTCTTCTTCTTCTCTCAGCTTACATTAAGGAAGATACTGACTTCTTGAAATAAGATATGCTAAATAACATTTCACAAAGGCTTAAATTAGAAGAATTATTGAATCATCTACGTACGACGGACGCATTCCATGAACTGATGAAGGGGGAAAAACACGACACATTCTACAATAAATGGGCCAACACAAATCGGTAGTCAAATTTCGGGAGATGAAATGAGCTTAATTTACTACAAAAAAAAACATACACCCGGTGTCAAATTTGCAAAAATCATCACATTAATATTTCATAAGTATAATTAAGTGTGTAAGTCATTGGAAATCAACATACCAAGTATTTTCCCCTCGAAACTTCAAACTCAAAACGTGATTCACAAGCCGCCATGATTATGTTGTTGTTGTTGTTTTAATTTATAGGCGTTTTTCATTCAGAAGTGAATATTTACGCCTCTTCTCTCAGGATTTTTATTCCTTTAAAATTAGATTTACTTTTTTTGATATATAGATTTGGATAAATTGGATTTTTAAAAGCTAATTTTTATTTAATGATGAAGAATTCAGTGGCTGGCGAGCAGAAGGCTTATCGGCTATATAGGACGCCCAAGGACCAACTCGGACACGGTACGTTGTGTCAAGCTTCTCAACTCAGCCTAATGCTGAGCCTAGGCCCTCCGACGTCCACCAATATGTCTAGTCGTCTCCACCGCGTTTCTTCAAAATTTTGACCGAAAACCAAATAAAAAACAGATCATGATACATGAAGATTTTAAACGTTAATATAGACAGTTCTCTCTTCTAATTTCTTTTTTTCTTCTTTTTTTTCTTCTTTCTCACTCTTCTTCTTCATGTACATGTATACTCACTATAAAAAGCGAAACATATTGGGCTCAAATAATTATGTGCGGTGCAAGGTGGTTAGTAGGGGTACAGGTGTACCCTTTTAGATCTAACTACGAAGTTAACCAAAGCCTGTTGGTGATTAATATCTGTTGATTTCAGGAGTATTGGGATTACTTCTTCGTTTTCTATTCCAGATTCTGTTATAAGCATGGCTCGCTCTATAAGAAAGAGTGGGCACTTACATAAAAAATGTTTAACTGTTTCTTTTTGGTGCTCACAGTTTGGACAATGACCGGTCTCATGTTGATTCAACTCAAAAAGATTTTCATTTAGACCTAAGTTTCCCATTCTTAGGCGATGAAGAATAGTTTCATGATATCTGTTGTTCAGGTAACACACAAATGTTTTTGATACTAGAGTTTGCGTTTCCCGTAGGGGGGATAATGTTTCATTCCATCTTTTTTGCCATATCTCTGTGTAGTATTTCTTTATAACATAATTTGATTCTGCTCTGGTAAGAGCGTTGTTAATTTCTATATTTTTATTTAGTCCTGCTTTAGCAAACTTATCTGTTATCTCATTGTGTTGTAGACCACAATGACTGGGAATCCATTCGAAATAAACCTGGGTGCCCTTGTATTTTAGTTGACTACACAGGGTTAAAATTTCAAGAATGAAAGATTCGTCTTTACGAGATTCTATGGCCTGGAGTGAACTCAAAGAATCAGAAAAGATGACTGCCCCGGTGTAGAGTCCTGGGAGTTGTAATAGCCATGCCAGGGCAAGTACAATTGCGGCCATCTCTGCTCTATAAGAAGATGTGTAATTAGCCAGTCTCTTGGATTGAGAAACATCATAATAAGGTACATGAAATGCAGCAGCAGCAGAGTCTTTATCTGGCGATCTTGATCCATCTGTATATATGTGTAAATAATTTGTCCATTTCGAATTTATCAATTCTAGGGCTGCTTGTTTTTGGGCAAAACAGATATCTGTTTTCGTTATTACCTCTTTTAGCTCAGATGACACATGGGGAGAGAGTATTTTCCAAAAGGGTGTGTTGAAAAAATACTTCATTGGATCTTCTAGTATGTAACTGAAGTTTAATGTACAATCCTTGGTTCTACGTCCAAAAGCTAATCTAGAGTTAGTACCTCCAAGAATATTAAATTGCCAACAATCTTTCACATCTTCGTTCAGAGGGTGTTTGCGCATACTCTCGATTCGTTTTCTTAGTTTAATTGATAACATTTCTCGCCTTAAATCAAAAGGCATTTCGCCTAGTTCGACTTGCAGCGTTTTAAGGGATGTACCTTTCCGAGCGCCTGCACAAACAAATAACGATTGGTACTGAACTGAGTTCAACATATTTTTTGCGCTTGTCGTAGCCGAGTTGTATGCTTCGCAACCATAGTCGATAATTGATAGTATTAATGCTTTATATATCATCACTAGTTCTTTAGCATCTCCAGACCACTTGGCGTATGCTAGACTTTTGATAACATTAATCCTACCTTTACATCTTTTACTAATATCTAATAAATGAGGCCTCCAAGTCATCCGTTTGTCAAATGTGACGCCGAGATACTTGTGCTCTTTATGTGGTGTCAACTTTTGACCTCTTATATATAACTCGTAATTATCATCATTTGTATTGTTCGAAAATAAGATAGGGGTCGTTTTCTCTACCGACATAATAAGTCCAAATGGATTGAGCCATGAGTTCAAAGAGTTTAGATATTGTTGTATGTTCTGGATATTTTGTTTTACATCATGGCCTGATTCCCAAATTACGATGTCGTCTGCATAAATCAAGCTATGTATATCTGGTCTCAAAGGTATGTCACTTATCATTATATTAAAAAGGAGGGAGCTCAAAATGCTACCCTGGGGTAAACCGTTTTCAGGATGCGTAATTGCCGATTTGGCATTACCTATTTGCACTTGAAAGGTACGGTTTAACAAGTAGTTTCTCAAAAAAATCAATATGTTTCCTTGGAGACCAATTCTGCGTAACTTGACTATTAATCCTTTCGTCCAGAGAGTATCATAGGCTTTGGCCAGATCAATAAATACGACTATGGTTTTCATACCCACAAATAGATATTTCTGAATTTCATTTTCTAAATGTACTAAGTTATCTATTGAGCTTCTCTTTTTTCTAAAACCATGTTGTATACTACTCAAAATTTCGTTTTTCTCTATGAACCATTCTAATCTCTCCTTTACCATACTTTCTAATATCTTGATAAAGCAAGGTAATAATGAGATAGGTCGGTAGGATGTTAGTTGGGAGGAGTCTTTATTTGGTTTTAATATTGGTATCAACATTGCGTGTTTGCATTGTTCCGGAATCGTCCCAGAAGACCATATTCTGTTATAAAGACAGAGTAATGTTTTCCTAGCCCTGGTTGGAAGGTTTTGAAACACAGTATATATCAAGCCATCTTCACCAGGGGCTGATGTCTTTTTTATATTAAGTACTTTTTCGAGTTCCATCATAGTAAAAGGTTCATTGATAACTGAATCATGTTCTCCTTTATAATCAATAGATTTATATTCATCTAGCAGTTCTTTATTTCCCTTTTTTGTTTTACTACTGGTCTTCAGAAAATGCTTTCCAAATTCGTTAGCTTTTTCTTGATCATCTATAATTACTTTAGATTCTACTTTTAGTGCTGATATCTTAGAATGAGTTTTATTTGGATTACCCTTCAGACAACGAATCAAATTCCATAGTTCTGAGATTGAAGTGAACCTGTTCAGTTTTGAAGTGTAATCCAGCCAAAACATTCGTTTTGTCTGTCTAATAATCCTTTGGGCTTCAGCCTTCTTTTGCCTATATAATTTTAGGTTTTCATCATTCCATACTCTCAATAACCTATTTTTGGATTCGTTCCGTTCCTTAATCTTTATTTTGCATTTTTCTGTCCACCATGGGACGGGGTTGAATCTCGCATTCTTGTTTTTATTTCTTTTGGGTACAGTGTGTAATTCATTTAAGATATTATTTAGAGATTCCATGAAGTTTCCGTAAAAAGTTTTGACATCTGCGTCTAGCAGCGAGTCAGTGTCCATTCGTTGATCGCACAGTTTATTGAAGTCGTGCCAATCTTAACTTTCCAAATCGTAGTCTATAACCAGGATTTATTATAAACATAAATATTATTCAAGGGTTCTACATGATTATATCATGTCATGGGATCAATTGAAATAGTATATAATTATTAAAAATAATAGTTAATTCATAAAAAGAATGAATAACTTCATAAAATCATTAATAATTGGAAATATATTAATAGAAAGCCTTCTATTAAAACTAGTTTAATAACATATTCTTGCACAACTCTTGTAGGCCTAAACAGAAAAGGCTAATCACCTCGTACTGTTTAACTTCATAAGTTCATGTTCAAGACTTTAATACATTCCAACATTTTGTTCATTGTAATAAGAGAACAGTATGGATTCAATAGAGACATCAAGCAACACAACACAACACGCTACTTTTGAGGTAAATAAAAAGATAGAATAAAAAGCAAATTACTACTAATAGGTCTACATGTAGCAGTGTCTAGCAAGACAGACGTGATCAGTGACACAATCTTCATCATGAAATGAATCATTATCCATGATGAGTGATGGTTATTGACACTGACAGATATTGTCAATTGATTAATTAAATTTCAATGAATTTTTCTGATTGATAACATTCTTGGTTAGGTTATTTCAACTTATAGGCCCGAATTCACAAAGGAGGTTTGTCGACAAAGCGAGGTTTATGTGCGTCATACAACGCGTTTCAACGCGTTTTTACAAACCTTGGTTTGTAAAACACAAAAGGAGGTTTGTCGACAAACCTCCTTTGTGAATTCGGGCCTTACAGTTCTGTTAAACCTTTGAATTAATTAGTATTCTAATTATAGGCCAAGATGAACTTCACAGTTCCCCGCACTTTTCAGAAATAAGAATCAAGATGTCGCGCTCTTCAACTTCCAGCTTCCCCATAATTGTACCTGACATGCGCATGCATGACTCTGGAATCTCAGAGACCAGTATTTACATGTTTGAAGTGAATCAATATGTAGCTAATTTAATAATAAATTGCTTGCCTACGATGGTACACAGCAATATTGTGACCACACTGACTGTCCAGTCTTTATCATATTTATTTGTGGTTATCAATTTTTGTCTGCAGCTCATCCCTTGGGAGTTTGACGTGGATAACGTCCATTACTGGGTCCACTATGGCTTCGTCATCTTTGGTGCAGTCTTCACACTTATCTCCTTCGGGGTTCAGTTTCGGGAGCCCGCCACCTACGGTAAACATGAGGACAAGGTGAGCTCTTACAAGGAGGTCACCGAAAATGGAGCTACTCGTGTCGAACGTACCGATGGAGATGATGTATCGGCAACTGAACAAGACTCAATAACACAACTACAGGTTAGCATTGGGGCAAAAACTAATTGTTTTTAAGTGATTTCCTTCATTTTGGTTTACAGTATTGTGGATGGAGAGGAAAATACTTATATTTTATACACCGATTCCTCCCATGTTTAAATCTAGTAGTTTCTCCTCAAAATGGTTTATGAAAATATGGTATTATTAAGACACTTTAAATGATTTATGAAAATGATGTTCATATTATATTTATTCTTGGGAACCTACACAAAAAAAACTATTGCTTTCCAGTAGGTTCCCGTTTCATTTCATAATTTTGAACTTACTTTGTCAATTTTGTTCTTTATTGGGCAAACAATTGATATGAAATGGAATAAATTTGAATCAATCAATCAATCAATGTTTGCAATTTCTTCTTATTTCAGAGACGAAGAGTGGCTGTCTTATTCCTCAGCGGATTGGTCACTTTTTCTCTGACGGACCTCCAGGCTGTATTCTCTTTCCTTTGGTAAGTGCAAATAGGGCGATTCTATATTGGGGAAACAAGACAGTTTAGGAAAAGATAAGGAGGTTTCATGGTGTCGTGGTTCATTCACTTGACTCTCAATCCGAGGGTTAGGGGTTCAAATCCCACCTTCAAACTCCAAGCAACCAACTTTTTCTGCAACCAAGACTTGAACTAAACAAGCACAATGCGCACCCCCTCATCCATCCTCCTCGCTTGGTTCCTAACAGGACGTTGAGGAGTATCCCAGAAGAAGAAGAAGCCCAGCACTAAAATGTCCTTTGGCAAGTCATTAAAGATAAACTTTAGTACTGGTCATGCGATTGCATTGTGAAAGAAATGGTGTTGAAAGGACCAGAAACAGTTGATCATGTAGCATGTAAGTATTGGTGTGCACTGCAAGGTTTTGGAGTCATCAAAATTATAATAAATTTGACCAAGTCTTGGTAAACTAACACAGAAAGCTATATATGGGACAACACACATGGTGTCTGGGCTGGTACTACCTTGATTTCCTTGTCTTTCTATGCTCATTTCTCGGCCAGTATACATTTTCTTTCAAAATTGTTTGGCACATGTCATTTATTTGTAATCTTGAACATTCAGTGTCAGTTTCGTTTGATTCTGTGAGAATTCATTTTCTTTTTTTACCAGTACTAAAGTTTATCTTTAATACTTATTTGCCACTCTACACCCAGGTGATGAATTGGTACCTGGCAGGATGCGAAAGTTATTGTAGTTTGCTCAATATTGTGACTCCGTCTGTTCAACTAGTGCCTGGCTGAAATGCTGCACAAGGAGTAAAGAATGTGCACACATTATATGCAGAGAAATATTGAATCCAACAATCTTGGTAGTAATATATCTGTAACAGCACTTGGGAACATTCACAAATGCAGAATGCAAGCTAATTATTGTTATAGTTTCTTGCATTAATTAGATTCTCATTTTCTGTTTCCTTTTTTTTCAATGGTCACAGTATCAACAACTCTAGTAGTGATTTTATCTATTTTTTTTCTCTTCAGGTGTTTTTCCTGTATGGCGACATCACTGATCCTGTCAATGTGGTTTTCCTATCGCTCTTCATGGCTCATTACTTTCATCGAGGGTTCATACATCCCTGTATGATGAAGTACAGCAAGGCTAAAGTTCCACTGTGGTATGTCCATACATTTATTCCATTTTTAAACAGTTCTATTTTTCTACCCGATATTTGTAGTACTAATGAAGGTTTTAAACCAAGCTTTTACAAAGGAACTTGGACCGAGGTACATGTACCTACAGGAGGAATAAGAGTTTGCATTCCTAATCGAAGCATAAGCCTTGTAGGTTTCAGATTGCTCATTTAAAAAGGGGCCTATATTAGTTTATAGTATTTTATGCATCCATTTATATTCAAAGTTTCTGTTACAAGTATCTAAATAGAGTAGTTTAAACTAATTTTGTTAGATGAAAGCTATTACATTATCTTTGTTATTGTCTATGTTTGAGGAATAAATTCATTATTTATGTTTAAAATGAAATACGATTCTGTATTTGATTGTGGATTAGAGACTCTCTCCCTATTATTGTTGAATGTTCTTTAAATGTATAATAACACAGAATATAAAAAGATTACATTAAAGGTACTATGTCCCATTTGCAGGCCAAAAAATTGAAAAGGTTAAATTCCAACGGCATTTGAAAGATGATACTAATTTAGAACTTCCCTAAAAAAGGTGGGGCTTGAAAATGTCTTCAAGTGGGAAAATAACGACTATTAGTTGTCAAATCGACTTAGGAGCTATAGAGCTAATAAGTAATAGTCTTGATTTTCAGACCACTGTACCGAATGGTCATACGTTTTATGCTGCGCAAAGATTCAATCAGTTTAATTTTGGCCATCACAAGAAGTGGGTTATTGATGTAGACAAATGCTCATGTACCCTTTATAGCTCATGTTATGTATGTTTTTACCAAAGAAGACAAAATGCTGGTCACTCACTCAATAGTGTCTGACAGTGAAGTCTAGCAAGTAAACGGGTTTCCTTGCATAATTTGAATATTAGGACACTGCTAATGTTTAAATTTCACAGATAGGACATACATGACATATTCATAATTCCTGCAAAGTTCTACAGAATTTGAGGTTGGCTGAAAAAGGGATATACCGGTAGTACCTTTAAACAATTTTTTTTTTCCTTCTCTCTTTCTCTCTCCCTCTTTCTTTCTCTCCTTGCATCTCCCACAGGATCACTGTTGCAGGAATAATTCCAAACTCAATTTTCAGTTTTGTGAATGCTGACTGGGCAGGATCAGCAAAATACAGTGACAACTATTACTAGTGAGTACGGAATAGAAAGATGTTTGATTTATCAAAAATGATGACAGAAATAGAACATTGGTGACAGAAATTCTATTTTGTTATGTAACTCTGTGAATTTTCTTCAATTTTTTTTCATTCTTTTTCAATTTTTCAATTTTTTTGTCCAATTTATTTATTTATTTATTTTATTTTATTTATTTATTTTATTTTATTTTATTTTTTTAATATTTTTTTTGGGGGGATATTGCAGAAAAAAATTGAACAACAAACAGTATTTTTTGTTTTAAGTCTTAAAGTTGATACTCTAAGACAATCCCAAATACTGAGATAATTACATAAATAGAAAGCTTTTAACCCCCATAATAACACCAAATGGTGTCCACCCGACAAAACAAGTTTAGAATAATGAATTTATTCGAGTAAACTCTACCAAAATATCTAAGTCTGAAACCCGGAAGTGCACGTAGAGTCGGGCCTCTATCCGTGACGTCACGAACGGGAGTCATGGGCTCAGTGAGAGTGAATGGCAGTGATATCCCTACGTAAATGCTATCCTGTCAGAGCTTAGATTTGTTGTTGTTTAGGAGTATATTTGATGGATTTTCTGTTTTCATTTGAATGAAGAATAACGAAGCAACATTTTCCAGTCGCTGATTTCTTTTTATATCCTCATATTCACCTATTTGGTAGAGATTTAAGACGAGTTTACTGCTTAGGAATTAAAGTTAAATCGTGCACTTATGAATAGGCGGATGCATTATATTGTCATCAGATGAACATGAGCAGTTTTGTAAAACGAATAGGTCTAGAACTATGATAGTACTTATCATAGATGTGTGTGACTGCCTCAAAAAAAGATACAGTACCAGTTAAACATTTTATGTTGTAAAATATCAAACTTGAACGAGATCATGCAAGCGCGCTTCCTCTATAATATTTTGGCGAGTGATGCGGCTCTTGCATGAACGTTCGTGGAGCGAGCAGAATCGGGAGGTAAGACCAAGCCGTTGCTCTAGGCGCTGCTTGCTTGTGATGGAACGTACGTGCGCTAGTTATATGTTTATCGGCAATTGCAAGAGAATGAAAGCGACGTTGCCAGCTAAGAAAAACAACTAACAAAGACTTGCTCCTGACTACCGGTGTCAGAATTGGTAGATGAAGGATGTTCAGGGCCAAGGAAGGCGAAAGACATGGGAAAAAGGAAGAAGAAACCATCGGGAGATCGCTGTAGTGTATGGTAATGAACTGTGCATGGGTAGACAGCTACTGTTCACTCCGTGCCTGGGCCGATTTCAACACCAAAACAAAAATTACATGGTGAAAATATCGACTAATAGCACATCGTTGGCATGTATATGTCATAATTTTTAAAAGGGGAATTGATATTAATACTATGAAGTACTAGGGGAAGGTAAAGAATTGTACATAGAATTATGATTTATTAGACTTTTCAGCCTTTGAAACAAAAATATGCAGAAAATCGTATCACTCTGCACATGTTTGCTATGGAACATCCGGGTACGTGAATATACTCTCTCCCGGACGTGAGGTCATAAATAGTAGACCAGCGTCGTGACTGATTTTCTATGCAAAGAGAGGCGGATATTTTAGACATTTCAATTGAGGATTTCGGGTAGACAGAATTTGTTTGTGATATACTAAGTAATTGAAAAACTTCAAAATAACATATACTTGCCGTAGGTAACAAATTAAGGGACATTTATTTGCTTAGAGTATCAACTTTAAAGCTTATCTGCCGTAGTTTACAGGAGGGATTAGACCGCTCTGCAAGGTCACTGGACAGGTGGTTATCTCATCAACTCAGCTCTCAGTTATCATAAGAAAAAGAGGATCATGGGGGACCAATGGTCACCGATTAGGCATTGTTTGTTATATAGAGGGCGCAAGTAGCTACCAGTAGTGCAGTGGGCCTTTAAGGTTTGAAAAGCTGAGCTGAAATGTAGGGCATTTTTATGCCTCCGTTACGAAGTAGCCGGAGGCATTATGTTTTCGGGTTGTCCGTCCGTCCGTCCGTACGTACGTCCCGTTCTCGTGATCGCGTTATCTGAAGAACCGATTGATGGATTCCTGCCAACCTTTGGTCATGTATGTATCTTGCCGAGCCAATGAACTGATTTTGGGGTCACGAGGTCAAAGGTCAAAGATCACAGGGCTCATTATGTATACATGCAAAAACGGCTCGTGATCGCGTTATCTGAAGGACAGATTGATGGATTCCTGCCAAACATTGGTCATGTATGTATCCCGCAGAGCGAATGAACCGATTAGATTTTGGGGTCACAAGGTCAAAGGTCACAGGGCTCATTATGTATGCAAAAACGGCTCGTGATCGCGTTATCTGAAGAACCGATTTATGGATTCCTGCCAACCTTTGGTCATGTATGTATCTTGCAGAGCCAATGAACTGATTAGATTTTGTGGTCACGAGGTCAAAGGTCAAAGATCACAGGGCTCATTATGTATGCAAAAATGGCTCGTGATCGCGTTATCTGAAGGACAGATTGATGGATTCCTGCCAAACTTTGGTCATGTATGTATCCCGCAGAGCGAATGAACTGATTAGATTTTGGGGTCACAAGGTCAGAGGTCAAAGGTCACAGGGCTCATTATGTATGCAAAAACGGCTCGTGATCGCGTTATCTCAAGAACCGATTGATGGATTCCTGCCAAACTTTGGTCATGTATATTACTTGCAGAGCCAATGAACTGATTAGATTTTGGGGTCAAGGTCAAAGGTCATGCGGCTCATTATGTGTGCAAAAATCGCTTGTGATCGCATTCTCATTAGAACTGACAGATGGATTACTATTTAACTTAGGACATCTTGCAGAGCAGAGCCAATAAACTGAGTAGATTTTAGGGTCATGAGGTCAAAGATCAAAGGGTCATATATGTATATGAGAAATCGCTTGTAATCACGATATTCTGAGAACCTGTTTCTTCTGTTTTGGTTTGTAAAATTGCTCTATGACGGAGGCATCATTTTCGAATGCGCGCAGTCGAAGTTCCATCTAGTTTTGTTTCTATATGTGTTTTGGCAATCTGCACTGTTTGTACATTATAAATTATGTTTTTAATGCATTTTTGTATACATTCTTTTCTAGTGACCCAAGGTTTATAATTGGTGTGGTGCTCTATGTGATTGGGTTCATCATCAACAGATGGGCAGACTGGAAACTAAGGAGTCTAAGATCATCAGGTAAGTACAGTGCATATTCTGAAATACAGTCAAACCTGTCTATAAATTTCGATTTCCAAAATTCTAATCATAAATATCTAGATAATGAGACAGGCAATCGGCTTGTAAAAGTCATGGGACTCCTGACTGACCTAAAGGTTTATAATTATGATTGCAGCATGAGCTAAATCTAGAATTTCGTCTAAGAATCTGAGGCAATGTTACTGACTCAGTTTAAAGCTAGAGACCCCTTGCTGTACAGCCTTCAAAACTAGAAAGCAAGATGTCTTTGTGTTTTCATTTGATGACTGAAAAAGGTATGTCTGTATCTATCTTACAGGTGGTGGTGGGTACTACATCCCTCGTGGAGGTCTCTTTGAACTGGTGTCGTGCCCTAACTACCTGGGGGAGCTGATCGAGTGGTTTGGCTGGGCTCTGGCCAACTGGTCAGGGGCCGGACTGGTGTGGTGGCTCTTTGGATGCTCGACGTTTATACCAAGGTCACAGGACAATCATCAATGGTAAATATCACTGTCTTTTTTTTGGGGGGGGGGGGGGGTGGGGGGGGGGGACGGGGGAGGGGAAACTACAACTATGGTGCAGCATACCTTAATTATACCTTGCTTAGCTTACACCTTTTAGATCCAAAAGCACCTTGAAGGTAATACAAAGTTTTGGTATGGGGTCATGAATTTGGTTCAAATGAACATATTGGAAGTATATGGGATCCTGCAATATTCAATGATCGTTATCCCGGTTGAAATCGAGTCTTAAGTTATGAAATTTTAAATAATAAACTCTTTATGCTGTATAGCTCCCTCTCAAGGTCAATATATTAATTTACATGTAGCTATGAAACAATGTTTCTTGACTAAAATCGAGTAATCGACCGATTGGCTATTACCATTTGGAAATTATATATCACAACTGCATATCCTGAGATTTTCATGGTCGCAACTGCTATAGTACGGCCGTAGGTGATATTTGAAATTTATCAACATTTTTCTCGAAAGCAGAAGTGTTTTAGGGGCTAAATTTTCTAGTGCTTATAATACATCCACAGGGGCATCCAAATATATCAAAATTGTAAAGAATCACTATCCACCCAATTTTCAAAATTTCCCCAAACTTTGTATTACCTTTAACAATCTTGAATTGACAGGTAACTTTTTTAAGAGGGGCTTTTGTCATTCTTTTACCACTCGACCTTCAAACTTTATACAAGATTACCCAAGGTTTAATCAAATAGTAGTTGCCATAATATTGAACAGAAAGAGATGACAGTTCTGTCTTAACAATTTGTAGATGCAACTCTGAAATATGTAAATGTACAATTTTTCTCATATTTTTGCTGCAGGTACAAGAAGAAATTCAAAGAATACCCTACCGACAGAAAAGCCTTGATTCCTTTCTTCTACTAGCAGTTTGTAATTGAATTTGGAGTTTGGAGTTTGGATTATTACTGCTTCAGAGACCTTGAGACGATAACTGGGGTCATCACTACATCAATGCTCTGGATTTATACAATGAAGTACAGACAGCCCTCATGTACGGGTATTAGTCAATTATGAGAAAATTGTTCGCCAACTCATTGTGAATACGCAACATTACTACATACATTCCAAATGTGCCTTGATAAGAAGTAAGCAACTGTGTACTTATAAGCAGCAATGATAATTTAGGATTGATTATGTAGCACTACCAAATGTAACTTAGAGCTCTTGGACCAAAGAAATATTTACATAAAGTACAGTAATAGAATGAAGTGGATAAATGATTGTTACCATATTGATTGCTTCTTTTATTTGTGGTAGCACAAAACTTTGTTGCCCCAACAATTTATACCATGTTGATTTCATGCAGGGATTAACATTTGTAATATTACAGGGCCCTGTAACATATAAAAGACAGTGAAAAAAATACAAAGGGGCTCAGGGCGAAATAGCCCCCGAAAATCAGAAAAGAGCCCCTGTAAATTTCCATAGAGTTCAAAGCAAAACAAATTTTAGAGTGTTAATTTCATGCAGGCAAGCTTGAAACGTAGCCCCCGAAAAATAAATATTAATTTTTTCCCTGATAAAAGATATAATTAATTGTATGTGTATCTCTCCCTCCCCCCCATTGATCCTTTTCCTGTGAATTTATTGTACTTTTACAGTTAAATGTAATCTATAACATAACAATCATACATAGTTATTATATCTTAAGATCCATCAACCCCGTCTCTCAATTAAATTGCTACATGGTGATAAGTAGCAAATTTGCACAAGTTCTATGTGTTTATACAACATCATGGCTGCCGTATATATTCTGTATGAGGTTGAGAGAGCCAGGTGATGAGAGCGAGTATTCAGGAATCAACCAAATCAGCAGGAATTCAGCGACAAAGGGATAGTAAAAAAAGTGGCATGAAGGGACCTACTTTCCCCAGACACACAAGACTGTGTCCCCCAGCCCTACAGTGTTTGTAGCATTGAACTACTTTGCTATAGGTACTCTTTTGGATGATATTGCTACCATTCATAGTGTCACAGCATCAAGGACTATTAAGAACCACACTGGATAATCCAACATGTCTGCTTTTATGATCTTTAAGATGCTGGAGGTTTCTAAGGAATGCCCGCATGTTTTAGGGTAAAATGTTTAGTAAGGTAATTAATTCTGAGTTCAAACTGTGTTTATCTGCCATTTTGTAGATGAACACAATGTTGAAAACCAGTTGAAAGAGTAAAAGCAAAAAATATTTGAAACAGATAGTGAAGTTTGGGTAAAGTAATGCACTGTAAGAAATCTGATGTACATGAAGAAAGAAATATGCATTATGAGAAATAACGTACAAATTAATGTAAATGTACCACTATTATTTTAGCTGTATTCCACAAGAGCAAGGCTGTATCTCAAATTGGCATTTTCCTTTGCAAATGCACAAATCAGATATAAGATATTCTCATTTGGTCATATTACAGTGCTATGCTTTGAAATCATGTCTAGCATCTCAGGTATAAGTTTTGAACAATGTATCCTCTGATACTGTGGAAAAACAGAACTGAATATTGAATATTAGAAAAGGTTAAAGAACCAACTTAATGTATGTGAACTATAATTTAGCAAGTATTATGTGGAAGTGTGTAATTGTATAGTAAATACCAAAGAAAAACTCAGGAAGAAATTTCTTGTTTATAGCACAAGGTTTTTAATATACATAGTATATCATGAATATTCATACTCTATGCAATTGAATGAGCAATATAATTATTCTCTTAATAAAATCTTTGAAATGATGCATTGTAAAATAGAAACATTGTGTCCTGCGTATTATTTTTGTTGTATAAATAAAAATTCATCACACTATGCACATACAAAAAATGGCATGTACGTTGTTGGGACTACTATAGCCAGAGACTTGTGTGTGCATGAATGTCAATTTCATGAAAACTCGTAATTTGTGAAAGTTTCGTGTCTTGATATGATTAAAGACACATGAGCTTGGGGAATCTGGTACCTGGTATTTACCCAATAACAGATATTATAGATCACAGGGAGTGGCCTTCACTTTCATGGCCCACATGCCTTATGAATAAATCACTGCTCCCTTCTCCTATCTCGCCCCCTTCTCCAATCGCCCTGGAAGGAAAAGGCATCATCTTGACATTTCCCCCCACCAAAAGTCTGTCTGTAAGAGACTGGGGCATTTCTTGCTGGGATATCCAATTAGCTGTACGTGTGCAAGACTTTTACACCCATCAAGGGTATTTCTACCAAATTTGGTGTCGGCAAATTATGACCTGCACATACCTACTAAATCCCTTTATTTCAAATCTGCCAAGTACAAAAAACTTGGAAACTCACAAAACTTATTTGCTAAGAAAATGGATGTCGTCAAATACCTCAGAAACTTTCATGTCTTTAACGTTTAATACAGAGATAAAAGTATGACTTGCAACTCAAATTGTACGATCCTTTACTCATTACCCCATAAATCATACATTTCTACCAAAATGAAATGGTGAATTGTAATCTTGTGTAAAGAGCAGGACTTTTGTTGATTATGTAAGAATTATATTCATACATTATCAGTACTCGAGACTACCATTCAGTTATCATCTAAAGATGTAGATGTAGTGAACCTTAATCTCTGTTCATAATCAAATGAAAAAAAAATCTACAACTTTGACTCATCAGACAATTCAGCAACGGATCAAATGGCAATTGAGCTGAAAATCTGAAAATGGGAAATGGTATTTTTCTTATTGGGATTTTCAATGTTCTTTCATACTGATACATGTTCCATTCAAACCATTTGCACCATTCATGATATTAAGTACAATATTGTCCTTCGCCAAGAGTACAGGTAGAAAAGAACTAGGATTCCTGACTTGCAGTCCTTGTGTAATTCAAGTCCCATGATCGATCATCAGACATACCACATATAAAATCCAAGCATACAGCTTAAACCTCAATTTTCATTGGGTTTCATCCGTACACAAAACCATAAATTGTTCCTAGGCACATGTAGTATTCATGTTGTGTTGCATTTACAGTTTCAATGCAATTTTTTTCTCAATTTCACAAGAGAATATCTCATCATGCCTTCAATTGCAAAGAGCAATTCCAATATTATCAGTTCATCTTTAGGAATACTGTCAGATTGTGTGGCTTCTGCTCTGTGTGTATCATGATGTAATACCTCCTAATATTTTCTCTCTTTCCTCTGGACCAGGAAGCACTGGAGTGATTCCATCTTTCCTTCGCTGTTTCGTGATCTTGCCCTGAAAAGGATAATAATAATAATAGTGTCAACTTATAAAAAGACTGCTCAAGGCGCTCTGTACAGTATCAAAATAATTACCGGTATACAGACAGTATTAAAACTACAACAAAAATGAATGGTGCTTAGCTTTCTTCTTAAATATTTCAATTGATGATGATTGTCTTATAAGGAATGGTGAGGTGTTCCATAATTAGGATGCAATGTTACTTTAGCGAAAGTCCTGTCCCCCCATTTGTAATTGGTTTTGGGTGTACATAACTGGAGCTGGATACATACAGGAAAATAAACTTGTAGCAAGTGATTTTTTATGTTTAGGTGGCATTCTTTTAAATCAGATAAATCGATCTGAGGTGATAGAAAGAGATTTTCAGCCGAAGACAATCATGATGGACAGATTTTCTTAGTAAGTACCAGTATAGTGTATGTACAAGTATGTGGTCTATGTGTACAATTCACTTTTAGTAAATAAAGATCAAAGGTTTAGTCCTTGTACAAGTAATCACTACAAAGATGAATAATGTCCTGTACCAGCTTTTTATTGTGTCTTGAGGGAAAAAACAACACAAATTAAAATTGGGGTACCAATCCTAGTAATATTACCAATTGAAAAAATGATTAAATACACAATACTCACAGACCATTCATTTGTATTGATCACACAAATTAATTTAAATATTTTATATTAATAGAATAATAACAATATGCAATTCTTGTATAATGCACATCACAAGTCTCTGTGCTTCCAAAGGATTTTTTATGCATGTACTGCTAGCATTTCATGAAGTGCTTACCCAAAAGTTCTTGCAGTTTTTGTAGTTAGCAAAGTATCCTTTACATCGCTCCCTGTCAAAATTATAATCATGAAGGCACTGGTATGATGCATTTGCTTCCTGAAAAAAATGTGAAGTAGAGAACAGAAAACAAAGTCATCTCTTACTCTTAGCTATATCTTCACTGCCACGCACGCTATGCTAAGCTCACTTTTTTTTTGCACATCTCACTACATTAGTCAGTTGCAAATGAATAATTGATTGTACAAGTTGCAGTTGGCAACAAAACAAAATTAAATATTGTTCACACTTGAAATGGATAGAAGAAAAAATA
This sequence comes from Strongylocentrotus droebachiensis, assembly GCA_035222895.1. Taxonomy (NCBI): domain Eukaryota; kingdom Metazoa; phylum Echinodermata; class Echinoidea; order Camarodonta; family Strongylocentrotidae; genus Strongylocentrotus; species Strongylocentrotus droebachiensis. Next base: position 82,885 of record JAVYIG010001120.1, read on the forward strand.
GGAGAAGGAAGAAGCGAGGGTGGGGAAGAGAGAGAAGATGAAGAAGAGGAGATAGGAGAGGAGAAAGAAGAAGAAGAGAATAAAAGAGCATCACCTGCCATCATTATTTAGTCAAATCAATCAAACTCAAAGTCATGTCATGACTTAAAGGGATCCAGTAACTTTGTCTCAGATTCTGAAAAGATATTCTTGATTTAGCTCATGATGCAATGATAATTATAAACCTTTAGGTCAGTAAGGAACCCCATGACTTTTACAAGCCGACCGCCTGTCTGATTCAGGGCTCTCGCCAAGAAATTAAAAAGGCGTGGCGCGACCCGAGGAGAAATTTGACCCCCCCTCCCCCCCTCAAAAAAAAAAAAAAAAAAAAAGTAAAGATTTCGATTTTTTTTTTTTTTTTTTTTTTTAAATATTAATTTAAAAAAAAAAAGTTTACAAGTATAAGGAGTAATTTGATTAATTTTTTTATCCCTGTAATATATTCCGGGTCATTGTCATATTTACATTTGCACTAAATAATCTAAATTATCAATGTTTATACAAGTAGGTCTAGGCCTATGTTGGAATTTGTGAAATTTGTTATCCAATGTTACGAAAAAAAAAAAAAGAGAACGATCCTAGTTGTTAAGATTTTGATCGGGCTAGACCAAGTCATGTATTTAAAGTTGTAATTATTTTCCTCATATTAAAAACAATATTGCATTTTCTTATTTTCACAAAAATTGCAGTACTGAAATTTCTGCAAGTCTTTTAGTCTACTTAATATTCGAGTAAAATAAATTCTCTGTCTCAAAATGACATACACCCGTCGACCCCAAGACGCCAGAGCAATTAATAGAAAGTCTGAAGAGCTGCCGACGTGTTTATACGCCCGCGTCATTAACATGGCCAGTTATTATTTGTAATTTGCTGGAAATTGTTCTTTAAAAATGAGAAATTCACGAGTGTGAGTAGGATCTCACTATATCATACTTTAATGTTAAAAATGATTGTTGAATATCTGAATTTGGTTAATCTGAATCTCGGTGAGCTTTTATTGAGCGATGTGAAAACATGCAGCCACAACTGAATTTGAACATTTTGATTGACTGCATAGTTGCTTAGTAACCACACATAAACAGAGATTAGAAAGTAGATCAGTTCATTCATGACTTATGCATGAAGCTCCTGCCCCTCTGAGCTAATGTAAACAAAAACAAAGCCATTTATGGGACGAGTGAATGACCTCAGGTGAATGTGACAGAGAAGAGAGCGAGAGAGAGGTTTTCCCACGCTTATCTTTTCAGGGGGGGGGGGGGAAGATAACTTCACGAAAGAGACAGCGCAAGAGAAAGAGAGAGAGAGAGAGGGAAATGTCTGAGCGCGCGCAAACATGAAAGGGCTAGGCCGCCAAGGAGGGATCGGAGCTGAACAAAGGGGAGACATTAGCATTTTGATAAGATTGGATTGTCTGTAATGTATCATCGACCAAGGCCACGTGTTGAGTGATGGCTCCACTAGTCTGGCACATCGTGTAGTTGGTTTCCCAAATAAATAACACAGAAAGTGATGAAATGTTAAAGTGAAAGTTGAAACTTTGTAATTCACACTACTTCTTTTTTCTTTTAGATTTTTACAATCATAGCTTATACTAAAGTCCCTCTAACGTTATTTACAGCTATAATATGTATAATTACTTAGCCCAATGTTACAAAATAGGCTGTTGGAATTAAAGCAAAACAATTTACTTTAGTTCATTCATGGTTTGCTGCTTCACAAACGCATATGAAATAAAAATTCATTCAGACCCTTTCAATGGTCCGTGTGTCTATCTCTCTCCCAACACAACAACTACCCTCACCCCCTCCCGGGTATGAAGTGCTTGATTACTGGGGGGTGGGGGGGGGTTGGGGTCGAGATTCAAAGTTCAATATTCAATAATAAACATTGAATTATTTCTTACAATCAAAGTAAGAACGCAAAATAAAACGTTAATAAAATAAATTTGATGTCCCAGCTGGTAGGAAGGAGGCGAAATTAAACAAAACTATAAAGATTTTGTTGAAGTCGCCACAATGCAGACATCAAATAAGTTGCATGCTTATTATGTACTTAAAATACCAATTAAATATAGGGTAAAGAAGAAAAAAAGAGGGATGGAGAGAGAGCTTTGCAGCAATTCCTGGTTGCAGCTACAAATTATTCATTGCAATCCATTCCGACCGTCGTCAGTTCAAGGGGCTAGTGTTTGTACGTACTATGCCTGCGCTGCCTAGTCTACTTTATAATTGTTATGCCAATATTTTGGATAATTCTCTTTTGTACTTGAAACCTGATTTTATGTATAAATGTTTGCATGCATGTATTAAATAGTGAATTAAGAAAACGTAAGCCTTTAGGTAAACCAAAGAGATACAATTTTAAAATTAAAGTCAGTTATAATAATGAGCCAGTTTTTGCACAGAAATAACAAACAAATTAGGAATTCAAGTGATTACTATGATCATCATCAATATCATCATCATCATCATACTGGCACATATTTTAATTAGACACTTGCGACTTTGAAAGTTCGAGTTGAGGTCAACACACACACACACACACACAGAGGCTAGGCCTGCTGCGCTAAGCTATGCAGTATCGTATGTACATTTCCCCACAGCAACACAGCTACATATAATACAATGGCGGGATCCATGTGGTCGGTGTGTCTGTCTGTCTCTCTCTCTCCCTCATCGCGCCTTGACATTTTCTCTTCTCTCTCTCTCTCTCCCTCCCTCATCGCGCATTGACATTTTCTCTTCTCTCTCTCTCTCTCTCCCTCTTTCCCCACTCTACTGCATGATCTACGGGTGTGTGTACTGTTTCGAGAACGCTAGCGCTTCAATACTTTTGGAGCGGGCGGTAGCTGGCAGCGCCGCGTTTGTCAAGTAATGAACATAATACGCGTGGCGCGTGCGTGGCGCTGTTTTCTTTGAATGAAGAAGGGGTGGCGCAATATGTTTAATATCAAGAAGGCGTGGTGCAAGGTCAGGCAAAATCAAGAACGCGTGGCGCGCGCGCCACGCGTTATCTGAGGCAGCGAGGGGCCTGGTCTGATTATCAAGATATTTATGATTGGAATTACAAATTTTGAAAACCGTTCGCCCGACGGTTTTCATAACACTACAGTCTATTGGGGGAAAACGAGTATGGGGAAAACGAGTAGGCCTATGGTAAAAACGGTCACTCAAAGATTTTTACTTTTTTGAGGCACTTCTTGATCATTTTGAAGCGCATTTTTTTAGGGCTTCAATATTAGTTTTTATTACATCATATCACAGACACTGATAGATCTATAACACGTAGGGCCGTGTATCTCAGATTTAAATAACATTGTTAAAAACGATGAGTCAATCCTTCCTTCTCTAATCACAACTTACGGTTAAACATGGATTATTGTCCCCATCAGTCCATCGTTTTTGTTTTGTAAAAGGTTGTTTCTTCTTTTGTACTTGACTAGGAATCGCAACAGGCACAGACTCCCCCATTTCCATGACTTCCTACAGATATTGCAGTTTGAATTGCGCAAATTTGAATAGGTGGGACTGAACTGAAAGCTACTGTGTAGATTTTTCCCACGGCAAGCCCTGGTAAAGTTTGTTTGGATGAAACCAAAATGCCAATAGGGGAAACTGATAATTTGATATTCGTAGTTTTAAATATCATTTCATCAATATTACAAATATAAGTTATTAGTTTATTTTAAATATAATTAATTTAAATTTGTGATGGAAATACATTAAACATTCCATTATAATGCCTTGGAAAAGGTGAATAATAAATGTTAACCCCTACAATTTGTCAATGGAGTATCCCAAATTCCCGGTACCCAAAATGCACTAGAACTCGGACTGTCAACATGGCTGACAGAATCGCGAAAATTACAGATGACGAGAATAATCAATGAAAGGTGATTTTTCGAAGTTGTAGGTGCCAAGGAGCTCAACTTGTGAGTGGGTTGAGTAAAGGCTTGGGCCAAGGTATGGATCCAACCTATTCCTAAACGTTTTTCCCTGTTGGTGTGTGGCTTAAGTCATATTTCGTATCGATATAAATATTGTTCCCACCCAGTTTATGGTGTGTATTCTGCATGTGAATGAATGGATGTTTAACTAATGTCAATGACAAGTGACAGTCCGAGTGTGTGCATGTGTAGCTCGCCGGTATAGTGCACGGACTTGGCTTGGCTCTCGTGTATTTTTGCATTGCATTTGTAGTGCTAATGTCAGTGAGTGGTAGTGCCTGTTCTTTGGTTGTAAGGATGATATGAGGGCAAGGCAAAGATGTTGATGAAAAAGTTCACCCGATAAAGTATACAAATCATTGTTGCTTTGAAAACACTGTAAACAGAAGGGGTGCTGGTCCGAAAATGAGGATCGTCCACAAGAACGAGGATATCCTTGTAAACGCGGACAAATCACGTCCTAAAAATAGGGATCATCCACATTTTTTTTTCTTTGGCGCTCTGCGAATGTATGGTTCCCTATCAGTGCGTTGGCAATGTGAAAATTGGATGCTACGTAATGAAATCAGTTCAAAGTCTACTTTCACTTTATGAAAGATAAATCCTCGGGTTGTCCGTCTTCCCGAGGATTTATCTTTCATAAAGTGAAAGTCTCTGTGCAAAGTCAGTATGGAATGCATCAAGGAGCATCATGGCGGAATCCTTTTTTGGCATCGCCAAGACGCCCATGTGGGGATCTGAAATAAAAATTGTCCGAGAAAATGTGGGTCATCCTTATTTTTTAGGACGCATAAAGATCCAGCATAGGCAAAGCCATGGCTTAGGAATCAAGTCCCAATGAATGTTTTTAAGGCTAATCCTAAGCTTCAGAATTCCATTGAGCTTGAGTTGACCATTTCCACAGACGTCCATAACGTTCGGCCCTAAATACTACATGTAAATGCAGAATTGGCGCAACATTTTTAAAGCTTATTAATTTTATGGAATATGGTACTAAGTCATCCTTGAGGTTTGGATTGACCCACAAATGTGATGGTCTTGAAGAAGAAAAAAGTTGAAATTTACGGAAACAAATCACCTGAATAGCTTTAAGTTAAAAGCTGGACAAACACTGGAAGAAGGAGCAATATAATTCGCCCTTCTCCCAGTAGACGTACCAACTATGACCCAGCAAGCAACAGACAGATGCAAAATGAAAATGGTGCAAGACCCAGAAATTAGGACACGCCCCCCCTTGCCTTAAAATTCACCATCTTTTTAATATTTGATGTTATAAAGCACATGGGGAGGTCCCTGGTTCAAAACCAATTCCATGCGCTGGTTACCTTCGGTGAGACATTAACCCTCATTACAAAGTCCTTTCACCCTAAATATGATTATTACAAATAAGTTTTTCTACAGGAACCCTTGTATGAACAAAATCAATTTCCTCATGCATAATTACAATAATGTCATTTCCTGTAGGCCTGAGTCATCACGGGTTTTGCCGAACCCGGGTTTGACTTGAAAATTTCGGGCGGGGACCGGGTACCCGAAATTTTCACCACTGCACTGACACTAAAAATCGTGTGCATGCAGCGGCGGGAGTTAGACTCAGTTGCTGTTCTAATAATGCGACGGAAAGGACAGTTACTGCTTTCAAAACAATAAAATAATCAATTGAATTAAATTAAGATGCTTTAAAAAATAAATGGATATCGTTTCAGTTGACGGTAGGTGTTTTTATCGCTCTAAAATTGAGGCTGCAAGAAAGGAATCACGCTTCGTGGTACCGATCGAGTGCGTTCAGAAACGGAAGTGGAAATAGATCGATGACCCACTGAAGACAGAGCAAGAAAGTGCCACACAGAAGACTAAAATGTTGATCAGACTATTGCAATTAAATCGTAATACTAAAGGCATTAATTTAATTGTCAAAATATATCCACAATATAATGGTTTACCCTTGATAGTTTGATGAAGGAAAATAAATTAAAACTCTTGAAATAACATCGAAGTGCCTTTCGTCCGTTCTAAAAATGCGTGTATAACGGCAAGCAGAAGTTACGAGTCAAGCTTGATATGCATGTTTACATCCCTGCACCGTCATCCGACCTGATCGGAACAATAAGCATGGAACCAATTAAAAAAAACATCACGTAAGACTTTGAGGGACTCCAATTTAACAAAATTACCGTAAAATAGTTATTTGCTTTGACAAATAATACTATAGATATTCATAATATCTTACATAAATAATGATATTTCATGAGCTACGTACTCGATATCGAGTTCAGCTAGCCATCATTTTGAAATGAGACGTAGTTGTCATGCAGTAGACTGTAGAGGGCAGTATGCAGCAGAGAGAGGAAAAAAGCGCGGGCCTGAGATCACGTGATCTTCACGTGCCTATTACGTGATTTTTTTTTCCCTCTCTGCGATGCGAGCTGCCGTATTCTGTCTGTAGCTAGCCTACTGCGCTGCATGCATGACAACTACGTCTCATTTCAAAATGATGGCTAGCTGAACTCGATACCGAGTACGTAGCTCATGAAATATCATTATTTCTGTAAGATATTATGAATATCTATAGTATTATTTGTCAAAGCAAATAACTATTTTACGGTAATTTTGTTGAATTGGAGTCCCTCAAAGTCTTACGTGATGTTTTTTAATTGGTTCAATGCTTATTGTTCCGATCAGGTCGAATGACGGTGCAGGGATGTAAACATGCATATCAAGCTTGACTCGTAACTTCTGATTGCCGTTATACACGTATTTTTAGAACGAACGAAAGGCACTTCGATGTTATTTCAAGAGCTTTAATTTATTTTCCTTCATCAAACTATCAAGGGTAAATCATTATATTGTGGATATATTTTGACAATTAAATTAATGCCTTTAGTATTACGATTTAATTGCAATAGTCTGATCAACATTTTAGTCTTTGTGTGGCACTTTCTTGCTCTGTCTTCAGTGGGTCATCGATCTATTTCCACTTCCGTTTCTGAACGCACTCGATCGGTACCACGAAGCGTGATTCCTTTCTTGCAGCCTCAATTTTAGAGCGATAAAAACACCTACCGTCAACTGAAACAATATCCATTTATTTCTAAAGCATATTTATTTGATTATATTGATATATAAGTTTGTGAATTGCATATTTTTAGTTCTATATTTCAAAATATCAGTGTGAAATTTAATTTTGAAAAACCCGAAACCCGAATACCAAAAACCGGGTTTCAGCTCGACGGTCGGGGCCCGGGCGGGGACCCGTTTCGACTCAGGCCTAATTTCCTGTACAGAGCAAATTGGACAGGAGCTCATTAGGTACATCACAGTTTTGTCAATATGTGTTTCACTGATGATTAATTAAAAATTTGCAAGTTTCCTATCACTAATTTCTCTCTCTCACTTTTCTGCTTTTTTTAAACCAAATTAATATCTGGGTGGACTTCCCCTTTAATACCACCTACACGTACATGTATAATGTGCATTGACCAACGAGCTGGGGCTCTTAAACCACACGGCCCAAACTGTACCTCAGGTTTATTAAATGTTATTAAACTCTGTGTTATATTTTCAAGGATAATGCTGGGATATTCTTTCAAATCATATGTTTGTGAAAATATAGGTTCTTTAACTGGTTGAGCTGAATTGGTTATTCACTGGCATGTAACCAAAATATACATCTGTGTACATTAGATATTCATTCCGTCATGTCATGAATAAGGAAAGTTGAAAATACAGTGATATTTTTATAAGAGATTTTACACCTTTTTGTATCCAGAGTAAATGGGGAAGGTGGTATTAGATATTTTATATTTTGAATACCGGTAGTACTTGCTCACTAAACTTGGCCCTTTGCAGAACATTTTGAGTAGAGTAGGCATGGGATTAAAGGGACAGTTGAGTTCTTGTCTAAGACCGTAAATGCCTTCAAAGTGCATGGTTATTACTCTTATTTTTATTTATGACATTTCGTTTATGAAATTTAGTTTAAATCCTGTCATACAAATTCAGCTCCATTTTCTGACATACATGGTGACTGTTACTGTTAATTTGATAATTTCATAATAATTACAATACTGTACATGGGCCATATTATAACCAACACGTAAAAGCCAACAAAAAGCCAGCATTGGCATTTGCTGGAATACAATGTACATGTACAGGTACATGAAATCAATAAAGTTCGAATTGAATTGAATTGTATTTATAAGGTGCTATCATGTTTTTTCAACGGCTGGTTCAAAATTATTGAATATTTGTGAGGCCCCACAAATAATAGAAATGGTTATATTTATTGATATTTTAGCCGTCTCTCAAACAAAGATGATTTTGTCGTTTAAATTAAGGCTGTGCACAACAGTGTAATGAGGTACCCGAGTACACTCCCAGGCTTACAGGCGAATACTCGTGTATTCGGACGCCATGTTTTTTTATAATTTTTTTGAATTTTTTTGATTTTTTTTTGAATTTTTTTCTTTTTTGACTTTTTTGACTTTTTTTTCTTTTTTGACTTTTTTTGCCACTACCATACCACTCGGCAGTTTCTCAGATCCCTCGCCCAAAACGCATGCAATTTTACTTTGAGTTGCAGTTGAAGGCGCCGATTTAATAAGAATAATAACAGTAAACAATGCTGTTTTAAAAACCAAAGATGGCAGAATAATCCATTTTCCTCCAAGTCCAAACAGAAATCTGGACATTTGGTCCCAGTTTCTGAAAGGTGAGTTTGACAGTGCTTGAGTTGGGAAACATTTTTACCGACGGTACCATGCCAGCGGCTGCCGCTCTCCCTGGCACGGGTAAGCGTGGGCCTGGACATTTTTTTTTTTTTTTTTTTTTTTTTTTTTTTTGCGGCCGAATATTCGGGTACGAGAAATCGTACCCGAGTAGTTGTCAACCGTGCGGGTACTCGAGCATTCGACTACCCGTCGCAGCCTTAGTTTAAATTGTATGCTCTTTCAAATTTGACATTCAGTTTTTCATTATCTCACAAAAAAATTATTTGTGTAGCGCCCTCTATACCAAAACTCAAGTATCCCTTAGAACTGTGGGATATCCTCCTTTTTTATGCACCATCCTCTATACTCTTTTAATTGATTGAATTTTGAGAATTGGCTTTAAATACCCGTATTGTACATTTCTTGAAATTAGGAGACCCATTGTTTTGTAAACGACTAAATTTATACTAAAAGGTTGTTATTTGTAAGTATATTGTGTAATATACAGTGAGTAAAACAATTCATTTTAAATTGCTTTCACATGAGGTGATGTTTGTATGCACTGTGCAGTAGGCTATGCTCAAGAAACTGCAATTGGATCGTTTAATTTCTTGAATCCAGGTAAATGTGTCATTGAACACCCCCTCACCGCCCCTCTCTCTCTCTCTCTCTCTGTCTGCCCCCCCCCCCCTCTCGCTCTCTTTGTCTCTCTCACTTGCAGGGAGGGAGGCAGTGAAAAAAATACACGGGGGCTCGGGGTGAATTAGCCCCCGAAATGCCCAAAATAGCCCCCGAAAATCAGAAAAGAGCCCCTGTAAATTTGCATAGAGTTCAGTGCAAAACAAATTTTAGAATGTCATTTTCATGCAGGCAAGCTTGAAAAGTAGCCCCCGAAAAATAAATATTAATTTTTTCCCTGGAGGGAGGGGGGGGGGGGGGGGGGGGGGGGGGGCTTCCAAGTTCTATAGACCGAAGTGTCCCTTTGATTTGGTCAACATGTTATCTGGCATACATTTGCAAATGTTCATGAAACATGTTCTCATGAAAACCTGGGGGAAAAGAAAATTGATTTTCCCCGCGAACCGAATATTGTTTACTCTCAGACTTACAAATTAAATCAACGCAAATTCCAATAGTGGTCAGGGACTCGGCCAGGCGGCTCGAGGCGATATTATTGCCATGACGATTTGTTCTATGGAAAGCAATGTGACAGCTGCAAATCATGCAGAAATGAAAACAGAAGATCTCTGATCAATCAATAACCAGCATCGACACAAGAATATGAGCGTATTGATTTCTTATGAGCTTCTGGAGTTCAGCAGGAGAGAAAGCGGTTATTTGTTACAAAGTGGTCATGGCCAGAAAACAGAAAGGAAAAGAATCATCTTTTAATAATAGAGGAAGATGATTCTTGCTTTTTGAAATACTTGTGGAAATTTGTAGGGTTACATTTTACAGAAAAAACAGTGGTGGGTGCCTATTGGAATTTACGATCTGTACATGTAAATGTATTTATGTAAATAACATTACAAAATTGTAGCATAAAAGAGTGAATATCTGATGTGTCAGTATTGAGCAACCCACACACATAGATGTAAATATTTTGTAGCTGTATACTTTCTGCATTACAAGCTGTGTGTGGAGAGATGAGAGAGGGCAGTATGATACAAACTTCCCAGGTACAGGTGTACATGTGGTAGGAATAGTTCTCATAATATGAATACATTGACTTTATGAACATGGCATTGATGAGGTATGACATATATATGAGTGCAAAAATCTCTTATTCATTGCAGTTACCATGGGGATAATGAAGGGATGTTGAACGGTTTAGGCAATTTCCTCAGTGGAAGTTTGAATCTTCAAGTTCTTACAATTTTTGTTTAACATCTCAATTTAGAAGGTTTGTTACAATTTTTCTAGTGCTAAATTTCCAATGTGAAAATACTTATTGCTTCTGTGCTATAATTGCTATTCCTTATTCAAGTTCATGTGTGTTTGAACTAGTGTTGTAACATCACATATATCTCTGATTCCGTTTAACCGCCAGTCAAAACCGGACGGTTTTCGGTTAAACGATTAAAAAAAAAAAAAATACTGTGAGGTGTAGTTGAAGGTGATGATTTGTGCTTGTGAACTTGTCACAAATAATAGTAACAATGTCGTTTTTAGAAGAATGTGTTAGATCATTGATGTCAATTAAAAACAGTAGAGGACCTAGGATAAAACCTTGTGGTACGCCATGTGTAATAGAAGAAACATTGGAGGAATTATGTACATATATTATTGAGATCTATTAGAAAGATTACTTTCAAACCAAGATGACAGACAAATTGGAGGGTTGTTCTAGTACCGAGTGGTGAGTCAACACACCGATTACCGATTAAAAAAAAAATTAAAGAATTAAAAAAATAAAAATAAACTGGAAAACGAAACCGTCCAATTGAAAACGGATAGAGCCATGGACGGTCGGATACCGGACGGTTAAACGCTTGACTGCAGCCTTTAGTACTGAACATAATGGCAAGGAAAACACAAAAATAGAAAGAGAGAGGGAGAAAGAAAAAGTATACTTCAGAGACTGGAACTACATGTTCATGTTTATAGTATTACATGTATACCATGATGACCCCATTATCGTATACGTTATAACAATGGAAGTTATTAACTCCTTGCTACAAGCTTAAAATGCTGTACTAACTGCATGCCGCCTTCAGTCATGGCTGCATTTTACCACTAAGTGGCCCTATACATTCTTGCGTGAGCTCCTCGAGCTAAATCTGGCATGGGCTATAATTACAGGCACTTCACATGGCAGTGTCCATAGCTACCTCTGCTTGAGCAGGATCAAGTTATGCTGAGATGAGAGGGTGATAATTGTAGCAAGTAGGCCGGAATGTTTGATTTTGATTGTCTTGCTCTGGACATACATGTACAATGTTCTGTCTGTGTCTCGCTCTGTACATCTGTATCTCTCTAGCTCTCCATCTCTCTATCTCTCTCTCTCTCTCTATCTCTCTCTCTCTCCTCCTCCTCCTCTCCTCCTCCTCCTTCTCCTCCTCCTCTCCTCTCCTCCTCTCCTCCTCTCCTCTCCTCTCCTCCTCTCCTCCTCTCCTCTCCTCTCCTCCTCTTCTCTCCTCTCCTCTCCTCTCCTCCTCTCCTCCTCTCCTCCTCTCCTCTCCTCCTCTCCTCCTCTCCTCTCCTCCTCTCCTCTCCTCTCCTCCTCTCCTCTCCTCTCCTTCTCTCCTCCTCTCCTCCTCCTCTCCTCCTCCTCCTCCTCTCCTCTCCTCTCCTTCTCTCCTCCTCTCCTCCTCCTCCTCCTCCTCCTCCTCTCCTCTCCTCTCCTTCTCTCCTCCTCTCCTCCTCCTCCTCCTCCTCCTCTCCTCTCCTCTCCTTCTCTCCTCCTCTCCTCCTCCTCTCCTCCTCCTCTCCTCTCCTCTCCTTCTCTCTCCTCTCCTCTCCTCCTCCTCTCCTCTCCTCCTCCTCCTCTCCTCCTCTCCTCTCCTCCTCTCCTCCTCTCCTCTCCTCTCCTCCTCTTCTCTCCTCTCCTCTCCTCTCCTCCTCTCCTCCTCTCCTCTCCTCCTCTCCTCCTCTCCTCTCCTCTCCTCCTCTCCTCCTCTCCTCCTCTCCTCTCCTCCTCTCCTCCTCTCCTCTCCTCTCCTCTTCTCCTCTCCTCTCCTTCTCTCCTCCTCTCCTCCTCCTCTCCTCCTCCTCCTCCTCCTCCTCCTCCTCCTCCTCCTCCTCCTCCTCCTCCTCCTCTCCTCTCCTCTCCTTCTCTCCTCCTCTCCTCCTCCTCCTCCTCCTCCTCCTCTCCTCTCCTCTCCTTCTCTTCTCCTCTCCTCCTCCTCTCATCCTCCTCTCCTCTCCTCTCCTTCTCTCCTCCTCTCCTCCTCCTCTCCTCTCCTCCTCCTCCTCTTCCTCCTCCTCCTCCTCTCCTCCTCCTCTCCTCTCCTCTCCTTCTCTCCTCCTCTCCTCCTCCTCTCCTCTCCTCCTCCTCTCCTCCTCTCCTCCTCTCCTCCTCTCCTCCTCCTCTCCTCCTCTCCTCTCCTCCTCTCCTCTCCTCCTCTCCTCTCCTCTCCTTCTCTCCTCCTCTCCTCCTCCTCTCCTCCTCCTCTCCTCTCCTCTCCTTCTCTCCTCCTCTCCTCCTCCTCTCCTCTCCTCCTCCTCCTCTCCTCCTCTCCTCCTCTCCTCTCCTCCTCTCCTCCTCTCCTCTCCTCTCCTCCTCTTCTCTCCTCTCCTCTCCTCCTCTCCTCCTCTCCTCCTCTCCTCTCCTCCTCTCCTCCTCTCCTCTCCTCTCCTCCTCTCCTCCTCTCCTCCTCTCCTCTCCTCCTCTCCTCCTCTCCTCTCCTCTCCTCTTCTCCTCTCCTCTCCTTCTCTCCTCCTCTCCTCCTCCTCTCCTCCTCCTCCTCCTCCTCCTCCTCCTCCTCTCCTCTCCTCTCCTCTCCTTCTCTCCTCCTCTCCTCCTCCTCCTCCCTCCTCCTCTCCTCTCCTCTCCTTCTCTCCTCCTCTCCTCCTCCTCTCCTCCTCCTCTCCTCTCCTCTCCTTCTCTCTCCTTCTCTCCTCCTCTCCTCCTCCTCTCCTCTCCTCCTCCTCCTCTTCCTCCTCCTCCTCCTCTCCTCCTCCTCTCCTCTCCTCTCCTTCTCTCCTCCTCTCCTCCTCCTCTCCTCTCCTCCTCCTCTCCTCCTCTCCTCCTCTCCTCCTCTCCTCCTCCTCTCCTCCTCTCCTCTCCTCCTCTCCTCTCCTCCTCTCCTCTCCTCTCCTTCTCTCTCCTCCTCCTCCTCCTCTTCCTCCTCCTCCTCCTCCTCCTCCTCCTCCTCCTCCCCCTCCCCCTCCCCTCCCCTCCTCCTCCTCCCCCTCCCCTCCCCTCCCCTCCTCCTCCTCCCCTCCCCTCCTCCTCCTCCTCCCCTCCCCTCCTCCTCCTCCTCCCCTCCCCTCCTCCTCCTCTCTCTATCATTCTCTCACCTTCTCTCTTTCCCCTCCCCTTCCCCTCCTCCTTCCCCTCCTCCTTCCCCTCCTTCTTCCCCTCCCCCTTACCCTCTGTATAAAAACCTACCTCACAAAAGTTGTGCAAGGATGTTGAAGGCTGTAAAATGATTTTAAAAACACCTGTACTTATCAGAACATTATTAATGTACACTGAAAATATTATGAGAAATGTACCTGTACAACTACATTGTACATGTACTATTTAATTTTTACAATAAATGGTATCCTTGATATCACAATTGCAAACAAGCTACATTTCTTCTTTTTTTTGTAATGGGAAGTTTCACCTCTTTTTAACAAACAAAAATCACTTCCACACTTATTCCCCTGAGGTGTATAAGGAACAACTTTTCAAAAAAACAGATGCATAATTTTCATTTTTTTTCTTTCTACATAAACATGCAGACACAGAATGCACTTGAAAAAACAAACAAAATTAAATAAAGATCAAAACACATCACCTTTGACATTGACATCAGAATGATTGGCTAGAATAACCAAAAATCAGTAATACCATAAAGACAAGATATGGAGGGCCATGACCACCGAAGTGTATGTAACAAACCTGGCACTTCATGCTGATGATGATGATGATAATTATGTTTGTAGTTTTTACATTCATGATTTTTATGCTGCTATACATGTCTGTCAATTTATCTTTTTAAGTTTAAGAAAGATGGATTCTAGAGCAAATTACCAGGAGATCAAAGAAAACTGGCAACCAAAACACAAAATCTTGATGAAAAAAGGCAAATGTCGTATCTTTCTCCGAAGGTTGAGTGATGTAGCCTGGCCTGCTAATATTGTCACTGTGGATTAAGGAAATGTATTACTTTGTAATGCTGCGTGGGGATCAAATGGGTAACAGATTTAGCTTTAGTGTACCATCTGGAATCATCACTCAATTTCCCTCGTTCTATCTCTCTTTCCTTTCTTGCTCTTTCTCACTCTCTCTTTTTCTTTTTCTCTCGCTATCTCTCTTTCTTTCTCTTTCTCTCTCTCATTCTAGAGCTCTCTTCTCTTTCTCTTTCTTGATTCCTTCCTTTTCATACCTAAAGACAAACTACTTGTTCCTCGCTGCTAATTGGGCAGAACAGCGCGATCGGCAGTTGCTACGCAGGCACATTGCGCAACCAAGAACTTTTGCCGGGTTGCCGGGTAGCAAAGGGAGCTGTGATGGCACATGTTCTTGTCAGCTCAAACTTTTGATTATAATGAAGATGAAAAGTGAGAGTTTGTATATATCTTGACATTTCGGTAATAGGGGAAACTTTTTTTTTACCCGCTGTCTTTCTCCCTCCTGCTCTCTCTTTCTCTCCCCTGCTCTCTCTTTTTTTCTCTCTCTCTCTGTCTCTCTCTTTCTCTCTGCTGCCGTGGGTGAATGTCAGTGAGTCATCGTGTTTATTTTCGTGAAGGACATTCTAATGTCAGGGCTAGTTATCCCACAAACCTGTGTGAAGAACTCAACCCCGAAATTGACTGCATGTGTAGAAATCCTACACATGTCCTGTGGATATCAAGGTCCCTTTTTCACTTTTTGGTAATTGCAATCTTTTGCCCACAATTGTGCAGTTAGTTTCATTCAGGCAATTGTAGTACACCCAAACACAGAGCATCTCCTGCCTTTAGCGAAGTTCACAGCATTAACGTGTACAAAAGAATATCTGCTGAAACATGGCGATGGTCAGTATTAAACTAGGTTTAGGAAAAAAAGTACTCATGATACTCGAAGCAATTTGCTTGTCATGTTTGAGATGACACTTGACACTTGCATTTTTACACTGTATACACTGTGTACATTGTTGTCCACATGGCACCTGTGTGAATGTTTTTACATCTTCCACAGATTTCAGGTGCATGTTTTGAGTGTACAGGACTACAGGTACACCACCTGGATAATGTGCTATGCTTGTATTATATGTTTTCTTGTAAGGTGTGTTCTATCTCTGCATGAAGAGGCCAGCAGAATGATATTGTTCAACCAGTGATGTGGTGTTTTGATGTTGTAAATGAGCATTGTTGACATTGGCATGTGTGTACTTGTGTAGTGAGTTTTAGAGAAAAGATGTTTTGATGCTGCTCAATGTACAAGATATTGATTGTAAAATCATCTGCACGTGTGAATTGATGTCAATATGGATCATGTTAATAACTTTGTTTGTTTTTCTTTCTTTCTCGCTCAATCTCCTCTCTTTTTCTTCTGCCCTATCACTCAATCCTCCTCTTTCTCCTACTGTTTCTCTCTCTCTCCTCCCCCTTTCTCTCCCCCCCCCCCCTCTCTCTCTCTCTCTCCTCCCCCTCTCTCTCTCTCTCTCTCTCTCTCTCTCTCTCTCTCCATCTCTCTCTCTCCTCTCTCCCACCCTCTCCTTCTCCCTCTCCCTCTCTCTCTCTCTCTCTCTCTCCCCCTCTCCTCATCTCTCTCTCTCTCCCCCTCTCCCCATCTCTCTCTCTTTCTCTCCATCTCTCTATCTCTATCTCTTATTATACAGGTCCAAGTCCCCCACTGGCCAGTCCTTCCAGCCATGGGCAAAGAGCCTCTTTGTAAGTAACTGAAAACACCCTTTAATTCTTTATATGCCACACAGATAATATCCATGTGCCACAATGTTTTTTATCATAGGATTTCAAAAGCTTCAAGATTATTTTACTGTTTCCAGTGCAAGATTAATCAGCTGTGTTGTTAACAAAGTTTTTATGGAGCTAATCAAGACCATAAATTGGGAATTTTAGAAAGCCATTGTGTTGCACAAAGCAATCCTTCTGTCAATTGGTGCCTAATGCCTATTGTTTTGTGCAAAATGGCATGTGTGGCAAACAAGCGACCATGCAGAGAGGCTGAGAAAGCAACTGAAGTGATAATAGTCTTTCAATCAATTCAATTGGTGCTACCATCTTATCACTACCAATACCATCCTATAAAGTGTATTGACCATTACCATCCTTAAAGGTGTATTTGGTCAAATTTTAGTTTGTAGCATTTTCTGATATCTCGTCCTAGAGTATACTCTCTTCTACTTAAATTTGAACTCACAAAGCACCTTACACTCTAAAAGTGGTATTTTGGCAGTGTTTTGTAAACCAGTTTTTGTAATCTTGAGTTTGTAATAGTAGTTTTAATTTATTTCTGACCCTGGCGATCATTTCATTTTGATCTCCAATATTTTGTAAACAGAGTTACAAGCTGTTGCATAGATACCTAGACAACATAGAGAACAGGATGTGCTTTAATTGGCGTGCCAAATTTAGGACAATCTGATTATCCCTTCACGGAAATTTTTGTAGCGTTTTAATCCTCTTCTTGTCACCTTGCACAATCCCTTGGGAGCCAGAGTGCTTAAAGACTTCAGAATTTAAAGGCCTTCCCTCTATTAAAAGAAACATTTTTTTAGACTGGACGTTCTTCTCGCTTTTGGAACATCCAATTGTGATAAATAATATATCATTTTAAAGCCCCTCTAAAGTGCCGAGAGCCCCAAAAATTTGATGGCAAAAATTTGATGGCAAAATTTCACTTAATTTGTATCATAATGTAAAAGAGGATGTCATTTAAGACACATTTCTGCAAGCATTTTTAAAATAAGTTTGTTTGCAGTTGAATATTGATGAAAGAATACAAAATTAATTTTTTTCTGTATACAACAGAAAACCAAAAACTATGTATTATTATTTTATAAATATTTGTCTTCAATCACATTTTTGGGGTGAAATCTTTTTTCAGAAGTGGGTCTTACAGAGCTGCCAACCATTCTGTTTTTTCCTCCAAATTACGGTATTACCGGTATGTTTTTTCTACATAAAATAAGTTTTTTTAATTATTATTATTATTATTTTTTTAATTTTTTTTTTACATACCGCATGTCAAACAACTGCCCTAAAATGGTGATTTGATCACAAATTCAATAGAAAACTACATTTAAAACATACTTGAAAAGAAAAATATTCTCAAAAAGAATGAAATGCCGATGATACCAACAAAAATTCTTGCTTGTATGGAAAAAACAGCATGATGAATGAACAATTCTGCGTTGGAAGTGTGTGTCGCGCGTGGTTGTAAGTTTCGTTTTTGTGAATTCTTTTTTTTTTGCTTGAAATTCCTTTTTTTTGCCATCATGATTCCTTTTTTTGGTCGCACAAGGTTGGCAGCTCTGGTCTTACATGACATCCTCTTTCAGATTATGAAACAATTTAAGTGAAATTCAGCCATCCAATTTTTGGCGAATTTGGGGTCCCAACACTCCAGAGAGGCTTTAAAGTTGAGAATTCCAGTGGCATCACTACACAACCAAAGTCACTTCAATTTCGGCTCCTGCTTTCTGTACCGGCCTAGCTCCTCCCCAACTTACCCACAACTACACATACTTGTACCTCATTATCTACAGTACATAACTGTAATCTATTCTACATTGTAATTAAATACATTAGGTGACCATGCATAGTAAAAATAACCTACTTTGCTCACCAAATGTTTGGTTTTGTTGGTGTTGTTTTGTTTCTAATATTATTGATCAAATTTTGTTTAGACTTTAGGACAGCATGGTTTTGTCATGTGTTAATGAATAATTTTATTAAAGCATTTAGCCTGTGAATTGTCCGTGTGATTGCAGTATGCAGGGGTGGGGGGGGGGGGGGGGAGAGTTTACTTTTGATATCATACTGTACATCACAGGAAACCATTTCATACCTTTAGTGGAATTCTAAACATTCAAAACGTGCAAGTTTTCTACTTTGAAGAGAAAAGATTGGATTAAACCTAAACTAGATTATTTCAAGTTCAGTTCCAAAGACGAGCCATCGCTGGCCCCAACTTGGAAAGCCTGAATGTTCATGTGTGCATGATCTAGGCTAGGAAACATGAACGATTCATATAGTCTTATCAGAACATTTGTGAGGGATTTAGAGGCTGTGCTTGTGCCAGAAAAGAGAATGATTAGATAACTTGGTTATGTGCACCCAAGGCCCAGGAGGGCAATTTAGGGGGTATATCTTTGCTTTTCCTGAACATAAAAAAATCACAATTGCCCACATTGGCTGTTTGGCATGCAAACTATTGTACTGCTTTATCCTTTTTTTTTAATGATTAAAGGAACTACAGTATTTAGTTGATATTTCAGGAAGACCAACCTTTTCCTCAAGGGCATTAAGATCATTTTTTTTTTAAAGGGATATGATTACTGACCCCCCCCCCCCCCCCCCCCCCCCCCCTTCCCCGCAAGTCATTAATCATTCTGCTTTGAAAGTCAAATGCGCATATTGATCCATTCATAAGAATGGGGGGGGGGGGGGGGTTGAATGATTATCAATACTAGCCTTGGTCCCAGGAGGCAAGTTTAATTTCCTGTTTGACAAGTGTGCATTACACTAGAAATAATAGTGGATAAATTGCATTTGCACTAAATGACCTGTCTTCAACGTACATGGAGCCTATATCCGCTCAGATTATATAGCACCTGCACGGTGTTGGATTCCTGGTCATAGTCTTAGTTCAAGACAATTACTTGTGGGTAATCCTTGATAGAGAGACGCTATCCAGTGATGATGCATGTCAAGTAACTGGACCTATTGGGAACCGCTTTACACCCTGTTTTAACCAGTTTTTTGCCAAACTTGTAATTTGAAACCCAAATTTTCTGGCAATTGTCACCTCGAATATGTATGCGCGCAGCAAGATGGTTTTGTGTGTGTGTGTGTGTGTGTAATTTTCACTTTTCATATCTTGTTCATTCTGAAAATTAATTTACAAATTTCGATATGAATAATAAAAGTTTAATAAAGTGTTTTGCACGCTTGCTTCAGCTGCTCGCGAATAAAATTTAGAAACTGGCCCACTTATATAGATTTGGGCAAGCACATGTACATGTACAGGTAATAGGTGAAATTGTGCCCATATTCCTATTTAAAGAGGTTTTAAACATTAGCTTTCATATGGTTAATGACAATTTTCCTGATTCATTTCAGGTTTTTAATTCCAGTTTAATAAGGAGATGCTATGGAATCTAATTAGCAATACTCGTCATATTTCACAGGTTTCATCCAACTTTCATGTAATTTTACCTTTCAATCAACATTACATGCACATTACAGTGTTTTTGCTCAAGTCCACTTCCATCTGTTGCCAAAACGTGAATCGAAGGCCCCCACTTGAAGTGTGTGTATATAGAATTTGTTTCCAAGCCAAGCTTTAATGAGAAGCAAATTAGCGATAATCACATTAGAGCATAGACATGCTCAACATGATTCACCGTTTTCCATGTGAGATGCACACGTCATCCTACTCCCACATGTAAACTCCTCTTCGTAGGAACGTGCCTGCAAGCTAGCATGCTCAGTGTGGGCTGAAATATGAGAGGAAGAGAGCATGACACAGGAGTGATTCAACAGGTAGTACTCCCTACGAGAGAGAGAGAGGAAAGATAGAGGAGAGAGGGAGGAGAAAGAGAGAGAGAAAGGGAGAGAGAAGAGACAGCAGAGAGAGAGAGAGAGATAGTGGGAGAGAGAGAAACAGAGAGAGAAAGGGAGAAGAAGAGAGGGAAAGAGAGAGAAACAGAGAAAGAGAAAGCGAGAGAAGAGAGAGAGAGAGATAGTGTGTGAAACAGAAGAGACAAAAGAGAGAGAGAGAGAGAGAGAGAAGAGAGAGAGAGAGATAGTGTGTGAAACAGAAGAGACAAGAGAGAGAGAGAGAGAGAGAGTAAAAGAGGAGAAAGTGATGGAAAGGGGGGGGGGGGGGACCTAGGGATGTGTAGAGAGAATGGTAAAAGATGGGATAAGAGTTTAGTTAGGTGGAAGAAAGGAGAGTTTAGAGGGGAATTCCACCTTATTTTGATTTTCAATCAAAGCAGGAAATCAGAGAAATGGGTCAGTGCAAGTTGGGGGGGGGGGGGTGATCTGAGGATTATTAATATTATGATTTTGTTAAGTTGTGAAGATCCATTTAACCAATTGGCAAATCTATATGATTTCCTTTGCATGCAAGCACTTCCTAGTTTGTTGTGTACAATATCATTCATAGAAACTGTATTTTCAAACCTGTTTGTGTTCTTGATTAAACTGAAGGAATTAGGATTTTCTTTTTCTTTTTGTAGGGAGGAGAGAACTGACAGTAAATTGAAAAACAAAACTAAACAAATGACAAACTAAAACAAGAAACCCCCACCCCCCCCCCCAAAAAAAAAAAATAATAATCATAATAATAATTTAAAAAAAAAAAAAAAAATTAATAATAATTAAACAATTTAAAACAATTAAAGGTACACCATTTACCTCACAAAGGAAATTATGATCTTTATTCCATAACACAAACAAAAAATAAACGAAGATAACTTTCTAAGATATTTCACCAGTTGTGATCCTTTGAAGTGGTAGAGAGTGGGAAAAAAAAAACAGTTGGTATGGTACACTGACAGACTGAGAGAGATTAATCAATACAAAAAGACAAATATGTTAATAATTCATATTTTATTATCAATAAAATGGTAGCAGTGATAAATGTAAAAATGAAGCATTGAACTTGTTGAAGACTAAACAAATAACAGTAACACCTAAATTGGGATTCTCCTTCATAATGTTACCCTGCTCCTCAAAATGTAGGCATGTTCAGAAAACTGATTTTATATTACAAACCTACATTTTTAGAATAAAACATGTGAGAATTTGAGAAACAATCAAACATTTCAATATTTCTCACAAAAGTCACAATACATGTACATCCATTTATAAGATATCGAGCTGATCAGCTAATTGTTTGAATTTTAGTGGATTACCAAATTATCCTAAGTTTATTATAAGTTAAAACATTATGTGCCTTTGAATATTCTATATATGCTATACAATTCCTTGATTCTTCCTTACATGTCTTATTGCAATATACTGTGGGCAGACTCAAAAGTATATACTGATAAAATGCTACTTTTACAAAAGAAAGCGATTCGTGTGTGTACCAATGCTGGATATCGCGATCACACTGATCCCCTATTCGCGAGGTTAAAAACTCTGAAAGTAACTGATATTAACTTTTTACAAAAAGCACTGTTCATGTTCCGTCTACATAATGATTCCCTACCTTCCCACTTCCCACCAATGTTTTGTTTGAATAGAAATATTCATACATACCCAACCAGACAATCAGATAAATACCATTTATGTAATCCTAAAACAACAATGGCTATGAAATCTATAAGACATTCTGGTCCGGATATTTGGAACTCACTGTCCGTTGACATCCGTAACTTGAAGTCAGTATATACTTTCAAGAAAAGTGTGAAATCAATTTTATTGAGCAAATATTGACAAATCTCTTAAATTAACACATGATATCATATATGTTTGTCAGCATTTCCTTGATAAAGCAGGAAAATCCCCCTCCCATGCACCCTCTATCCCATTTTTTTTGGTTGCAAGTCACTGTTTATTTTTTGTTATTTTCCCCCAATTATGTTCTGTAATTTACTTTACTTTACAATCGTTATGATTTTAAATGTTTCTGGGCTGCAAGCGTATCAAGCTGTCACGCTTAGGCTGTAGCCCTTCTTTATCATCACCTCTTCGAGCGTATGTATCTATGATTTACTGAATGTGGAAATGTAATTTAACTTATGTTTTATACTCATGTAAAGACATTGTCACATTATTGTTATAACCTATGATGATTCAGTAACCAATAAATATTTCAACTAATATTTCAACTATTTCAACTATTTCAATAAATATTTCAACTATTCAACTATCCTACCTTCTATGTATCAGTTTGTAAATTGTGTGAAAGACACTTCATAAGATGATTGAGGGAGAAAGCAACTTTGAAGGACAAAAATTTAAACAAAAACTTTTTATTGAAAGAAGCTGTTCATCTTATCACCCTACATGTGACATGACCTTGTCATACAAAGAGAAAAGTGTGTTCTTAAGTCATTATTTGAAAGGTCTATTGTCGACTTTGCGCAAGTGCGCAACCAAATGCTAGAGGAGACAAAGGGGTTGTGTGATTTTTGTCGACATCTTCTTGGCAATGAGCCTTAATTTAATTGCTTTTTTTCCAAAGTTTTCTTGCCTGAATGTTTAGTGTGATGTCTTTCTTTTTTCTTCAGAAAAGGGGAAAAAATGAAGTAAACTTATCAGTTACATAAAGAGAAACTTGAGGCCCATTTTAAAACCAATGAAAACTGTAACTTTGTGAGGAATTAGTGTAAAATGCTTATGCAACATTATGCCTAGGAAGAACACAAAGTAAACTATGGTCAAAATTTGAAGTTGTGCTTTATGATGAAATAAAGAATAAGAAGGAATAAAGTATGTACATCAATGTTAAGAATTTAGACAATGATAAAACTGAATCCTGTTGTTTACCAGAAACATATGCAGCCAAGGAAAGATCAAACTTTCATGTTATGAGTTTTGCTTTAAATGTACAGTTCATGTTTTTGGAATGTACTGTTTTTGTGCCCTACTTTTAGGGTGCACAAAATATCATT
Organism: Strongylocentrotus droebachiensis; assembly: GCA_035222895.1. NCBI lineage: Eukaryota > Metazoa > Echinodermata > Echinoidea > Camarodonta > Strongylocentrotidae > Strongylocentrotus > Strongylocentrotus droebachiensis. Next base: position 106,029 of record JAVYIG010001120.1, read on the forward strand.
GGCAAATAAAAGCCATGGATATTAAGATTTCCTCTTTTTCCCCCTTTTTTTTCTTCATGTTGTCATATTTTTAGGGGAATCCCAAGCCATGGAAGGGACCTTAGAGGAAAAGAACTCCGCCGCCCAAGACACAAATTACGGTTCGTTACTTTCTTTTATTGAAAATATGTTTTCTTTCTTTCTATGTTCCCATTTTACCCTCAGATTTATTAGTGTTCTGATAGCAAATTACGGTTTGTTAATTTCTTTTATTGAAAAAAATTGTTCTTCCTTTATATGTTACCATTTTACCCTCAGATATATTAGTGTTCTGATAACAAATTACGGTTTGTTACTTTCTTTTGTTGAAATTTTTTTTTTCTTTCTTTATTATATGTTACCATTTTACCCTCAGTTGTATTAGTATTCTGATAACAGTTTAGATTGTTTTATGTAATATTTGTGAACTTGTGTGACATTTTGTGTTCTTGTGATCTGCTATCTTATTTCAAAACTCAGCTAAAGCCCTACCTATTCCACATTGAGTTTCTAGCCACTCCCCCAGTCTTTCCAAAGGTAAATTGTGTCATTAGCGCCTTAGATTAGGCATTTACATTTAGATATTGGCCCTCTACAAATTCCTAAATTGGAATTTCTTATTTTTAAAAACTTAAATTGTGTCATTTTGCATAATGTTCGGACAGAGCTTTTTCCAGGTCCTCTGGCACAATTTTTTTCTCAATTTAAACCTAAATGAAGACCAATTTTCACACGGTAATTACCAACAGAGCTACAATGTTTGTGAGGCTATGCTGATTAGTTGAACAACAAGTTTTGTATATTTTTGTGAGTTGCATTTGAATACAACTTCTTGTGTAAAAGGCCTCAGGGATGGAATTCAGACTTTCTTTTCAACATTTTTGTTTACTCTTCCCAGTATTTGTCCTCTACACATTTAACAAGATACATCATGTGCTACTACATTCAGTGTCACCTGTACAAACAAAAGCAGGCTGGGTTCAGGCTCAAATATACCCCATGAGCGAGTTTAGCCAGTTCCCAGCTAAAAAATGATGTAAGACTGTAGGCCTATAGCGACAGGATCCCTGTCAGTTGCTACTCACACACATGTCTTGAGAGAGTATATGGAGCGATGCGTCATGGGCGAGATCGAGTTTGCGTGCGTCCGCCGGTCGTTCTCACGCATACTGTCATCCCTAATCTATGACTTCAGGCTCTTTATGGCCAGTTTTGCTGACCACCGATATGGGTGAAGTGAACAAGCTGAATGGAAAAATGGATTGGAGAAAGATGTGCACTGTTTGTATTGCAAATTGTTGCAGTGTTGATCATCGTTGCAACTGCAATATTTTTTTTGTTTTTTGTTTAGTTGGTTCAGTTTGTTGGGAATAGTGTAGAATGGGGTGAAACCTGATTATACTTGGTCCCTTAATCTCTAGGCCTGTCATCATCAGCTTGAGTTTGCCAAATAACCCGCTATTTTAACTTTCCGCAGTTGCAATTAGCGAGATATTTTGTCAAGAAAATATCCCGAGAAATCTTGGTCTTGTTTCCAAAATATCCCGCTATTTGGGAAATAGCTGGCTTATTTGCGCCTGTCCGAGCTAGTTTGTGATGAGCGTATCGGTCTGGTGAAGACGCAATATGAGCTTCGGGATAATATTCAGAGTCTGAAAGTAGCAGGTTATTTGGCAAACTCGAGCTGATGAAAACAGGCCTTCTTGCACTTTGTACAGTAGTGTGGATCAGGGCTACATTACTTCAACAAGACACATTTGATGATGTCATCCTAACATCATTACAAGATAACTCAACCATGTAGTGACAAGTTTATCTATTCCCCAAGCCCGTCCACAGGGTCCTTTAATTAGATGGTCAGGTGTCACCAACAGCTCATCTTTTATTTTATTCAGCCTGTACCTGTAGTTCCTCCAAAAACAAAATCTTAGAAAGAAAACAATTAAGTCAAGGAGAACCATCAGTGACAGATGTTTATACAAAGTTCACTACTATTAAACAGCTTGTTCATAATGGTATGAATCAGTTTGAAGAATAGATATTGAGATGGCCTGACAGCATCAACAACAATAACAACAAATTGATTTTTTTTTAAATAATGGTTTTCTGAAAGAAAAACATTAAGTCAAGGGGATCCAGCAGTGACACATGTTTATACAAAGTTCACTACTAAACAGTTTGTTTGTAACGGGATGAACCAGTTTGAAGTACAGTGTATAGACCCAAGAATAGATATTGAGATGGCCTGACAGCATCAACAACAATAACAAATTGATGAATTTTGTTTTTTAATGGTTTTCTGAAGAAAAAAATTAAGTCAAGGGATCCAGCAGTGATACATGCTTATACAAAGTTCACCACTAAACAACTTGTTCGTAGCGGCATGAACCAGTTTGAAGTATAGACCCCAAGAATAGATATTGAGATGGCCCAACAGCGTCGACAACAATAACAACAATAACAACAAAAACTATCGTGCACACTCAATTTTCCACTTAGCTCCCGAAGGAAATTGAATGCTACAGTCAAATTACAATTTCCGGTCTCAGCTTCCGTCTACAGGCCAAATTTGAGTCAGGTTGGGGGAGATTTTAATGGTCGTCATGGCGATTCATCATTTTCTCTTGTTTCTCATTTCCTCCGATTTTTGTAGGTAGGTTATGCGTGCGGTTTAATCTGTATTGTTCTTTCGTTCTGTGTTGTCGGATTGAAAGCTGAGACTTGTTCTTATGTGTACCATATTTTGTTTAAGTCCTTGTAGCGTACTTTCTCTGACAATTTTTTATACCTAATCTTGAGCTCTGGTATGGGCATTGTATTATTTAAGAGAGATCATGGCTCTGTACATGTTCATTCTGGAGTGTTTATCCTGCAATAGATTGATTGTTTGAACCAGTAAAATAAAAACATCTCAAGCTTATCTTTATTAAGAAGAACAGTAGACCTCATTCATGACTTTCAAATATAGAAAGAGAAAAAAATGATATGGGATTTCCCTAAATGGAGTCCATGAAGCAAGTATACAAAGGAGGGGGGAGGGGGGGGGGGGGGGCTTGAGTACCTTTAAGTTTGTTATGTTTTTCAGTGTTTTACAGCCCTAATTTTAAAACATTCTTTTCTATAAAAATGCCCATTTTGAATTTTCTGAGCTGATTGTTTAAAAGAGTTTTGAGATAAATCATGCACAACTCATGTATGTGAAGCCTTTTTTCTTCTGTGTAATCATACGCATTACAAATTACAACACAGGCTCAAAATCAAAACTAGGAGACTCGACTCAACTTTATGTATTTAGCCCCTTTGACTCAGTACAAGCTTTAAACTCATAGGAGCTGAGTACTACATTGTAACTTCACCTGCAATATAGATTCTGTTCAAAACTAGAACATCTCATTCTCAACTCGACTTGAAATGAAACCTCAACCTTTTCTGGCTTAACTCAAAACTAGGAGTGACTCAGCTCTGCATTCCTCCTGACTCAACTCAAGCTAAAAGCCTTTGGGAACTTACCAAAACTTGTATACAATTCTCAAATAACTTTACCTGGCATTCTATGGGTTAACAATTTAGGAGAATGAACAAAATAGTCCAAAACGCAAAACACCCCTCACAGAATTCAAATTGACCTTGGCTTATTGTGCGTGCCCTTTTCTATGCAATAGTGTTTAGGTGTAGTCCTTTATTTTATATTTTAAATACTTATATTTAAACTGGCAATTTGTTTTTATAGAAGTAATATTTGGAGCTTATACCTTAAATATAACATAACAATGTGGAACCCCTAATATTCAGAGAAAAGTATTTTTGGTGTTTAGTGCACTTTAAATTGACTTGACTCTGTTTGACTCAGGATACTGGTCTACAGAATAAGAATGTGGGGGGGGGGGGGGAGGAAGGGGTGCAACTTAATAAAGATACAAGTAATGTACCTTGGAAGTATTAGTTACCATTTTGTCTAATTGAATGAAGATTTCAAGGACAATCAGATAGAGAGGGAGCCAGACTCTTGGGCGACCTAAATTACTCAGGAATCCACTTTAATCGAGGGAAACACTTGGAAGTTGGTGGTTGTGTAATGATAGATTAAAAAATAAACTTTTTTAAAGGAACATTGTGCAGTTATTAGTACTTGATGCATTGTTTTAATGCACAAAGTGCAAGTCGTAGGAAGATGTTATTATTTTCCCCTCATTTTGCTTTTATAAGTTTGTCGGATTTAAAAAGTAATTTTAAATCCACAACCAGAATCTTCCTTTTTTTCTGCACATGTGAAGAAGAAAAATTATTTAAAAAAAAGTAATTTTCAAATTGCAATTAATAGTACTGATGATGCATTTTCTTTGGTGTGAAAAACTGAATACAAAGATAATCTAAAGTGTGCTCTTTGTAACAATAGAGATACACTGGAAGTGAGATGAAATCATTTCTATCTTCAATGTACCTGGTACTTTAAATTCTCACTGCACTAAATAGCAACTTGGGCCCTCTATATAGCAAGCATTGCCTAATCGGTGCCTGTTGGTCCCCCATGATCCTCTCTTTCTTGTGTTAATTGAGAGCTGATTTGATGAGATAACCACCTGTCTGTGAGCCTTGCAGGGAGGTCTAATCCCTCCTGGCCAAACTAGTGCAGACAGGATTTAATATTCCCCAAGTGTGAAAGGGTACCATAACAGTACCATTTGTAGAAAAAAACGATTCACATGTAAATCTTCCATCTTTTATGTGAATGGGATTAAACTCACCTGTGCTGGCAGACCAGGGATGTATGTTGGCTCCTGTCTATAATTTGATGATTCATGTTATAAGCTGTTAGTGACCGTGATCTAATAGAAGCGTGTAATGCAGCATGTGACGTCACTTTGAATCACCCGGTGAGCCAGGCTGGCAATTTGTTCGGTTGACCCCCCAATTTAAACTCATCAAAGTTTTATCTTCTGGAAATTGAGAGTATTTTCTTTTTTGGCTTGATGATTTTTTTCTTGTTTTTGTTGGGAGTGAGACAACCAGAAACTTTTTCAGTCCTAAACCACCACATAGGGTCTATACTAGATCTTAGCTGTAGACTAACCCTGTCATGTTGGCCATTTCAACTTGAAACTGTTTTTGAATGGATAGGGACCATCCTCTTGTGGGAAAGTACATTTGTTAATTGCGAAGAAATTAATGCTGATCATGTTATTCATCAAGTAAAATAGCGCATGAAACTTGTGAAAATCTCAACCAGTCACAAAATTGGCAAATATTTCATTGAAGCAAAAAAATTCTTTGGTGAACAGCCATCCATTGCAGAACTGATTTCATGTGGTAACTTTTTTTTTGTAATTAAAACAAAAAAAAATAACAGATGATTCTCTTCCTGCTATTGTCTTTTTAATTTTTTTTAAAACTTTTTTGTTGATCACGTACTGCAAGTGCTACAGTTTGGGTGGTCTCTTCCACTGTACGCTGCCGCACGGAGTGATCACTTGCGAAAGTTTGATGACAAATTAGCATTGACCTAGACCACCTGTTGCCGAGTTCCATCTCTCGCTAGCTAGGGCTGTAAATCTGCTAATGACTTAATAGGTTCTGGTGATTAGCGCCTGTCGGATAAAGGAAAGTCAGTCTGCATGATGGCTGTGTAATTGGAGTGGCAGAGAGAAATATAGCCACTATTACGTGTATCTTGCTTGAATATTTGTCTGTATTTTATGTAAATAAACCACATCTTAACAACAACAACAAGAGCAAACAAACCTTTAAAAAATATGAACAGTGGATTTTGATTAGCCTACTTCTTTGAATGAATACTTTGCCTTCAGGGACAGACACAGTATCTCTTTTTAATCTCTTTTCCACCCTGTGTTAGAGTTGGTGAAATAAGCCTCTAGTGTTCAAGAAAAAAAAAAAAAAAATTAAAACTTTGGTAGATTTGCACATGTTTATACCTTTTGCAATGATTTCATATTAATGTTTGGGTGCTGAAGGCTACCAGAAAGAAAAGAGAGAGAAAAAAAATGAATGTTTGGCTTTTTTCTAAGCCTTTGGGATTTCATCATTGAGATTGGATAAAACTTGTTTTCAGACAAAACAAACCAAAATCAACAAAACAACAAATATTTGAGTAGAGGTGATTTTCATGGGGAAAGTCAAAGAGCTAAAGTTTAATGATACAAATGCCATTTTCACATCCTCATTGCATATAAGGGTCTGTTACCCTGTGTTTGTAATATTGTTTCTAAGATTTAATTGTATGAAACTTACTACTTTACCAAAATCTGCAGAATTGAGCAAAACCGAATCAGCCCCACCTCAATTCATCCTGATTTTTTGTTATGCCTAGGTTGGACACACAATGCATAACCTACGACTTACATTTTAGGCTTACATACTGTGCGTGTATTCATGCAACTTATGCGTGTGCATGACAAGTTTATTTTATTTCAATTAAAATCTAATATTCATGAGTAGGTGTCAGGGAAAGAACAATTAATTAGCTGTTAATAACTTTTGACAGTGTGGCCGGTATGTACATAGAAGGCTTCTAACAAGGACGCTTATATGTTAACCCATACACCTCATGCAAGCCAACAGATAACCATGGCCAATATCCAATTCAAAACTTATGTCAGAAATATTAGTATTTTTCTTAGTTTTTTGGCTTTGATAAAATACTTTATAGCCAACTTTGGTATTCAGTTGAAGCTTTTGGCTAAGTATTTTACTCTAAATTTAAGACAGCTCCCTACCAGACTTAAGCCAATTACATTGGAGGCAATCATCGTAAGCTGCGCACAAATATATTAGTGACCGATTAATGCGATGCATTAATTGCGCATTATTTTGGATCGACGGTGTGACGTCACAATGATTATCAGTAAGTATTTAGCCTAAAGTCGGCTCACTAAAATAAATTGCTTAGATGTGATCGGAATACAAGTTAAGTCATATTACTTAGCCAAGTATAATGGGAAGTAAAATACTGACTTAATCTGCATACTGCATTGAATATGCAGGCTCCATATATCTATGGTACGTGTATAATACCCTGTTCAGATGAAAGGAGTTTTAAACTCTGATAAAGAAAAGTATAATCAATCATCGTACATGATAATAGTGTAGTTTAAAACAAGTTTTTGAAAGAAATTTTTGCAATGATATCACCTACATGTAAATCCTGCTATAGACCTACAGTAATACATATTCAGCCAAATTTAAACTATAAGTTAATTAAATGTTAGCCTTTTGCAAATTCTGAATTTTTCTCCAGCCAGCTCATACAAAAGTGTCAATGGTATCGTACAACGCAGCATTACATTATATGCCTGGATATGTTGGATGTAGTGATATTGTGCATGATCACAATATGCATGCCCTAGGTGTGTAGCCATGGCCAATTAAACGTGTCTTATCCTCCAGGAGCTAGTCTTTCCCTTCCACCATCATAGCTAGGCCCGTGGTAATTACAACATTTGTGCAACGTCAAATTAGCGAGCCGTCCATGTGCACCGCATGAATTAGCCTGCAGCGACCTCATCCCCCTCCCCCTCCCCCTCCCCCTCCCCCTTGTTGGGTTTAAATAGAGACCACCCTCACCCCACACTTGCAATAATTGCAAAATTAGTGCCATTTTGTTTTCCCCTCGAAATGGCATTGCAATAGTCGACTGACGTCGATGCAGCATGGATTGGAAAAAAAACCCAGGGCACTATAGGAGCTCTCGGCCCTGGCTCAGTCCCATGCATGAGTTGTCGTGTTGGTTTGACAGGTTGAGGGGGGATGTTGTGAGCCGTCAGCGAGCTGCTGCGTTACGGGCCTGCCCCAACTGCCTGTCTGCCTGTCTATCTGTCGATCCGACGTGTCACATCTGACATTCACAGTCCCCCCCATTAAAAACTCCCCAATACAGATGATAACAACAGCCCCGGTGCAATATCCGCGGTGCACGCCGGCACCATTTGCGGCATTATGACAGGACTCACACTACCAAACCTCGTTATCATTTTATTCGGCATCACTTGTTCCTGTCCTCACTGACACCGGTACTCGTGTTGTGGTTTTAGAGAAGCGGTCGGCTTTGCAGCGTAGCTCTCTCTCTACCCCTCGTGTCGGCTCCAGGGAAAAAAAGGGGGTCGGGCAATTTGGTCGCTAGCGTTTCACTTCCTGCGAGCCTTACCGTCTGTCGGAAGGGGGGCTTCTCGTTTGTGGTTTTTTCACGATTCATTGTAAAAGAGTGGCTCTGAGTATGCTTCTGAATGGTATGTACATGTATGTCCATGTGACAGTATATAGCTAATTGATGTGTGTAATGCCCACTATGCATGTGCATGGAGGTGTCGTCCTCGTCGTTGTGTGAATCATAGATAATTTATGTTTCATTACGGTGCTATATTGCTCACATCGTGTGCTCTTAGAGAAGGTGTGCAGATCATATATGAAACTAGATCACTATGTGATTCATATATGAAGGGTCTTCAAGTGAAGATGGCCCACTTCACTTACAAGTGAGTAAGAAGTGAATGGGAAGCACAGTGTCTTGTTCTTAGGGGGGAGGGGCATATGTACATGTACATGTTTATCTAAACATTGTAACTTAAAATCTGTACTATTAAGTGGAAAGTTATAGTTTATTAATTTGTGTTAAATAATACGCTTCATACTTGTATGTTGCCTTCATTTGGTGCAAGAAGTAAATGGGATGCACTGTGTCTTTTTTTTCAGGGGGAGGGGGAGGGGAATAGTACATTTTTTGTACATACAGTTTATTAAATCAAAACATTGTAACTTGTGGAAGTGGAAGACTAGTTTATTAATTTTTTTAAAATAATAAACTAGATATTTGTATGTAGCGTTAATTTGGTGCTGCAATTTGGAACTGTTGATTTCACTAATTTTATCATATTTATTATTTTATATTAGAATTATCATTTACTTTATACCATACCATTGTCTTAAATATACATGTGCATTACCCACAGTAATGTCTTGTGTTTATTTTCTATATCAGGAACATACAAACTGTATATGTACATGTATGACTACTACATGTATATGCATGAATTGTAAAGATGGGATTCAGTGTTGAATAAAGGGTCATTGACCTGTTAGGGAGAAATGCATTAACTTGCCAACAATATTTCACAAAGAAATGTATCTGCTCGTCCGATAAGTGCGTGGGCGAGCTGAGTAGTTGACAGTGCATTATGGCCAAGTTTGTCTACTATCATACAAGTGTATGTTTGTCTCAATAATACATGTGAAATTAGAGACCCGTTTTGACTCAATTTACAGGTACATGTATCTCTATCAGTACCATGAACTCACTATAACAGTGCAAATATTATGAACTTTTTTGTAATAAATCTATAATCCTCATGCTAATATTAAAGCTATGTATTCTATTTGGCTTCTTCTAGTTTTGCTTACATCTGAATTTTGAAATTGATGAGCATAGTGTAGGAAAAACAAGGCAGGGGGCAATGCAAAGATGTCGATGTCATTGTCATCACTGTCATGCACAATCACATAAAGTTACGCTCCAATCCAATGTTTATTTTATTATCGTTTTTACAAGTGCACTGAGTTTGTACATCAATTTTGCCGAAGGTCTGGTCATTTCAATCATGAAACAATAGACACATGCTCTGTACAGATAACTTGAACCATTTCTGTTCAATATTGCATCAGACAAGATGAAAAGCCTTTCCCATTTTAACAAATATGTTATACATGTATGAATTACAGGTAAATTATGTAAAAATCTTTACAGCTACTTGTAAGAATCTCAAAAGAAACACTTTCTCTTCATGAGTTTCATCTTCATGATAGTTTCTACAAGCTTATTTCCATACATTGTAAATTCATTTTACAGATTTGAATTTCAATTTTCAATTTTCACTAAATAGATGTGTCCAGCAAAATATACATTTGTAAATTAACTACAATATTTACATTTATATTATATAGAATTTTCAAAGGATAATTCTTGTTACTTTCTTGGAGCATAGAATGCACTTTCTGGGCGTTACTGGATGATCCTGCATTCTTTTTAGAATCCACCCATTTGCTGGAAAAAAAACCCTGTAGGATCAAATTGGACCTGATTCGGACAGGAAGTTGAGTGCATCGTGGGAGTTGAAGAAGAAGACCACATAGTGTCACTCGTAAGCAGCGGACTTGATAAAGACCGTTGACACTCAGGAACTTGGTGGGAGTACAACATGATCACTTGCGGAAGTCGGTCCTGATGTTCCTTAAATTTTATCGGTGGTGCGTTGGTCGTGTGGGCAGTACTTTTGAATGTTGCTAGTTAAAGCTGACATGGGAAAAGTGACATGGCATGTTCAAGAAAAGGTTGGGTTCTCTTGTAAAGATGAAAATATTAATTTGCAAGCTTTCTCATCCTTTGCATGTCAGCCAGTTGATAATAATATCAGGGTAGAAATATCCCCTGAAAAGGGTTGCTCTTAACATGGCATTGTAAATTAGAAACTTGACCTCAAATAGGTGAAAAGTTTGGACCAAACATCTGTGTGTTGTCCCACATACCTATATTTGTGTAGTGTATGTGATCTTCAGGACGATTTCTTTTCTCTTCAATTTCTTTTCAGTTTGATTATTTCAAAACGTTGCAGAATACATGAATTCTTATGTTCTTCTTTATAATCAACCTTTCCCAATGGCTTCCGGGCGGTACCCCCCTATCTTTCCCCTTCCGAAATTTATTTGTTTATCATTTGACCAAAACTGTCAACTTCATCTTTAAGCTCTGGGTGACGCTGTCAGTTGCTATTTCCAGAGGGATGCCCCTGGGACTATTTTGGGGATGAAGTTATCAGAGATCTTGATTCAATAATTGTGGTGTTTGAAATGATTTCAATGTTGTGGTCGTGTTTTGGCTTCAATGTTTTGGAGGTTTTTTTTCTTTCTTTTTAAACTTAGTCATCTTTGATCTAATTATCTGAAAATGCAGTAAACTCTGCCAGGCATCACATCTGTAAAAGAAGGGGGGGGGGGGGAATATCCAACATAGATATTTTGTCCCCATTAAATGAGAGTAACACAATGAAAACCTGTACAGAAAGACCACTCAGAGGAAACAAGGGTTGTTTTACAATCAGGGTACACACTTTGTCTCACTTGGGGTGAAAAAAAAAGTTCCTTTGATTCGTCTGAATTTTTGTTTGTGTGTTGTATACAAGTTACTTGTAAAGTCTGTAAAGTTTCAGGGCTACAAGTGTCAAACTTTTTTTTTTCAAGCATTAAACATATCCTTAATGAAAAAAATAGGGTCAAGTGTCACCTGATGACATTATGCAGAAAGAAAATATTTATTGTTTCTTTGGGTGAATGTGAATGACATAGTTTGATCATTTGATGATATGGAGTCAAAATACAACTCAATTTTTCAATTGCATAATGGTTTTATAATTCATGAAAAATTCAGTTTTGCATCTTTTCATACCACAAAATGATGAACTGACAGCATGAAGTTACTGATAAAAAAAAACACAGAGCAGTTTGACCCTTAATTCTGTACTGCACAGCTACACATGGTAAGGGTGCTTTTACATACCAACTTCCAGAATAAAAGGATAGATGGTTCTTGAAATATGTGGCGTCAAAAAATTGTTCGGAGAGGACAATTTTTAGTTCGGAGAGGACATTATTTTTGACATGCAGTTGGAACTGCCTGATGCAATTATGATTCATTATTTCATGGCATAAATGAAACTGGAAATATGTAAGGTTTATTAGAACATATTTTATCCTTGTTAGCACCCATTTTAGATCTGCATATATATCTTCAATCACCTTTCGTAGAAAAATTATCTTCTCCCTCCCTTTAAGACTTACTGGTACTAAAAACTGGATTCACATTGAACTAAATATTTTCAGAAGTTACCTGGACAATACTGTGATTCTATAGTTATAAGTTTTTAGGAATAGTTAACCATACATGTAGTGTTTTGGAGATTTAACAAGCTTTAACATTCGGAGAGGACATTATTTTTTGACATATGATTGGTTTGTGCTCGTAATCTATCTTTCCTTATAAACACAACGATACTATGTGTGTGCAACTTATGTAGAATCTTAGGCAGAACTGTTATGTCTCATGAACATAAGTTTTGGGCATGCCCCTCATATGACTCTACCAACTAAACATCTAGACTGGCAGATTTATATGCCATACAATATACTGTACAATGCCTACAATGTTCTCTACAAACTACAAAGTAGTTTTCTCTTAATGCAACTGAGGACTTACTGAAAGTCCATTGCAATCATTGTATGAGATGAATTCCTGCCTTTTGATGTACATGTACAATAAATCTTACGAACGTGTACAAGAGATATATTAATGAATATTTCTTGATGTGATGCCTTTTAACATGACATGGGCGGCTGGGCGTTGCCATTTTCTTTAAAATGTGATGTACCAGGCGGAGTTGTACATTTCTCATGCACCAAGCTTTAATTGAAAGACTTTTTAATTTAATAAAACCTTTACTGTACAATGAGGGTAAATCATAGCCGAGAAGGTAAAATTACATTTGGTGAAAAGTATATAATAGGGTACCTAACATCATACATGGGAACGGCCCCTTGAACTAGGATAGCTATATAGACAGAAGAGAACGGAAATGTTGTGAGGAGGGCTTTGTCCAACGTCTGGATGAACTATAGCATGATAGAGATAGTAAGCAAATATTAACCGACTACGAGGGTAATGGTACAAACTAGGCTTGAGTCGGTACGGTCGATCACACCGGGACCCGACCGTTGCCGTCGGGTCCCGGTTTCGTTTTTTGAGAACCGACGCTCCGAAAAAAATAATGAAATATGTAAGAAATTGCAGTTTTGCACACCACTAAAATCATTTCACCTTGAAACTTAAGTGTTTAATTGTTACCAATCATATTCTAGCTCATCCTGAATCAATCCGAACTGCTGATATAAATATGGGTTGCAAAGCAGTTCGCCCCATGGGGTTGTTGTTGCCAGCTGCTAGCTAGCTACTGTACTGGCCGGGTCTCTCGCCAGGATTAATAAATCAGGTTGAAAAAAACATTAATGTTTGAATAATAAAACGGCTTTCTAAAAAGTACTTCTTTACAACATACCGATCGAATAATTTTTAAAAGACAAAATGGATATTATTTCTTTGATTTTGAACACCGCATGCTTCTTTTAAAAGCTGAAAATTACTTGGTAATCACAAGAAGTTCGATACGGATAGCTGTTGCAAGGCAAGTTCAGACTAGTCTCGGAAAAATGCGCAGTGCTCCTCGTAGTTAGCTGTAATCCGTGCCAGAACGAACACAAACAAAGACGTGATCGTAACGAGAAAAAATCATTGAAAACTACGAGAGCACAATTGGAAAGACAACTACTCAAAATTATCGTAAGCAGATACATAACTTGGAGGAATAATACAATAGTTGTCCAAGAAAAGCCACAGAAATAGTGATATTTAAGGAGTTACTATAGGTACAATCATTATCGGAATGGGCCTGCTGATATGTCCGAATTACACGTTATTTGGTTTCTAGCCTCGTGTTCTAACACGAGGCTAGAAACCAAATAACGCCCTCTACGGTAAAAAGCAGTATAACAAAGGATTCAAGTATTTGCAGCAAGCCCCTTGCGATAAAAATGTACCCAGTTACTCCTCGATTATCACAATTTCTTTGGCATTTCTTGGGCGATTATTGAATTCTTTGTCCAAGTTATTTATCTGATTATCGTAATTTTGAGCAGTAGTTGTCTTTCCAATTGTGCTCTCGTAGTTTTTAATGATTTTTTTCTCGTTACGATCACGTCTTTGTTTGGGTTCGTTCTGGCACGCATTACAGCTAACAGGGAGCACTGCGCATTTTTCCGAGACTAGTCGGAACTTGCCTTGCAACAGCTATCCGTATCGAAACTTCTTGTGATTACCAAGTAATTTTCAGCTTTTGAAAGAAGCATGCGGTGTTCAAAATCAAAGAAAAAATATCTATTTTGTTTTTAAAAATTATTCGATCGGTATGTTGTAAAGGAGTACTTTTTAGAAAGCCGTTTTATTTTTCAAACATTAATGTTTTTTGACCCGATTTATTCAACCTGCATGAATAAAAATTGCGGCTCGATCGTTGTCTTTCTATTTTTGCTCCAGTTTTTTTAATTTTAGAGGCACGATAATGGCACTAAACATCGCCAATCATGGATTAAAATAATGTCAAATGGAAGAATATACCGATCTGTGCCGAGGTATGCATGTGTTGATTTATTTGACTGATAAAAAAGGTCACTTTTAAGGGACATACTGATGATATGCGCTTTTTATAGAGGCAAGTGACAAATCCTGCGAGCTGATTTCGGGACACCGGGTCCCGATCGGTGCAAGGCCGTCGGGCGATTATTGAATTCTTTGTCCAAGTTATTTATCTGATTATCGTAATTTTGAGCAGTAGTTGTCTTTCCAATTGTGCTCTCGTAGTTTTTAATGATTTTTTTCTCGTTACGATCACGTCTTTGTTTGGGTTCGTTCTGGCACGCATTACAGCTAACAGGGAGCACTGCGCATTTTTCCGAGACTAGTCGGAACTTGCCTTGCAACAGCTATCCGTATCGAAACTTCTTGTGATTACCAAGTAATTTTCAGCTTTTGAAAGAAGCATGCGGTGTTCAAAATCAAAGAAAAAATATCTATTTTGTTTTTAAAAATTATTCGATCGGTATGTTGTAAAGGAGTACTTTTTAGAAAGCCGTTTTATTTTTCAAACATTAATGTTTTTTGACCCGATTTATTCAACCTGCATGAATAAAAATTGCGGCTCGATCGTTGTCTTTCTATTTTTGCTCCAGTTTTTTTAATTTTAGAGGCACGATAATGGCACTAAACATCGCCAATCATGGATTAAAATAATGTCAAATGGAAGAATATACCGATCTGTGCCGAGGTATGCATGTGTTGATTTATTTGACTGATAAAAAAGGTCACTTTTAAGGGACATACTGATGATATGCGCTTTTTATAGAGGCAAGTGACAAATCCTGCGAGCTGATTTCGGGACACCGGGTCCCGATTGGTGCAAGGCCGTCGGGACCCGGTTTATGAAAATCCCGACATGACTCAGGCCTAGTACAAACTATCATCGCCAAGGTGATCTCGGGCTACTATCAACCAGAGCCGCAAGGCGAGGGATGATGGTACATGTAGCCCCGAGACCACCGAGGCGATGATATTTTGTATCCATTGCCCGAGTAAAGGAGGCTAACATTTGTTTTATATCCCACATCGACGAAAAGGTCTATTTAAAGTGAATTTTACATAATTAAAAGAACTGATTCTGCAGACAGTTTAGCTTCGGCTAGATTTTACAAAGCGCAACATGCATACTAGGCCTGAGTCGAAACGGGTCCCCGCCCGGGCCCCGACCGTCGAGCTGAAACCCGGTTTTTGGTTTTCGGGTTTCGGGTTTTTCAAAATTAAATTTCACACTGATATTTTGAAATATAGAACTAAAAATATGCAATTCACAAACTTATATTTCAATATAATCAAATAAATATGCTTTAGAAATAAATGAATATTGTTTCAGTTGACGGTAGGTGTTTTTATCGGTCTAAAATTGAGGCTGCAAGAAAGGAATCACGCTTCGTGGTACCGATCGAGTGCGTTCAGAAACGGAAGTGGAAATAGATCGATGACCCACTGAAGACAGATCAAGAAAGTGCCACACAAAAGACTAAAATGTTGATCAGACTATTGCAATTAAATCGTAATACTAAAGGCATTAATTTAATTGTCAAAATATATCCACAATATAATGGTTTACCCTTGGTAGTTTGATGAAGGAAAATAAATTAAAGCTCTTGAAATAACATCGAAGTGCCTTTCGTTCGTTCTAAAAATGCGTGTTAACGGCAATCAGAAGTTACGAGTCAAGCTTGATATGCATGTTTACATCCCTGCACCGTCATTCGACCTGATCGGAACAATAAGCATTGAACCAATTAAAAAACATCACGTAAGACTTTGAGGGACTCCAATTCAACAAAATTACCGTAAAATAGTTATTTGCTTTGACAAATAATACTATAGATATTCATAATATCTTACAGAAATAATGATATTTCATGAGCTACGTACTCTATATCGAGTTCAGCTAGCCATCATTTTGAAATGAGACGTAGTTGTCATGCATGCAGCGCAGCGCAGTGGAATACGGCAGCTCGCATCGCAGAGAGGGAGAAAAAAAAATCACGTAATAGGCACGTGAACATCACGTGATCTCAGGCCCGCGCTTTTTTCCTCTCTCTGCTGCACACTGCCCTCTACAGTCTACTGCATGACAACTACGTCTCATTTCAAAATGATGGCTAGCTGAACTCGATATCGAGAACGTAGCTCATGAAATATCATTATTTCTGTAAGATATTATGAATATCTATAGTATTATTTGTCAAAGCAAATATCTATTTTACGGTAATTTTGTTGAATTGGAGTCCCTCAAAGTCTTACGTGATGTTTTTTTAATGGTTTAATGCTTATTGTTCCGATCAGGTCGGATGATCGGTGCAGGGATGTAAACATGCATATCAAGCTTGACTCGTAACTTCTGCTTGCCGTTATACACGCATTTTTAGAACGGACGAAAGGCACTTCGATGTTATTTCAAGAGCTTTAATTTATTTTCCTTCATCAAACTATCAAGGGTAAACCATTATATTGTGGATATATTTTGACAATTAAATTAATGCTTTTAGTATTACGATTTAATTGCGATATTCTGATCAACATTTTAGTCTTCTGTGTGGCACTTTCTTGCTCTGTCTTCAGTGGGTCATCGATCGATCTATTTCCACTTCCGTTTCTGAACGCACTCGATCGGTACCACGAAGCGTGATTCCTTTCTTGCAGCCTCAATTTTAGAGCGATAAAAACACCTACCGTCAACTGAAACGATATCCATTTATTTTTTAAAGCATCTTAATTTAATTCAATTGATTATTTTATTGTTTTGAAAGCAGTAACTGTCCTTTCCGTCGCATTATTAGAACAGCAACTTAGTCTAACTCCCGCCGCTGCATGCACACGATTTTGAGTGTCAGTGCAGTGGTGAAAATTTCGGGTACCCGGTCCCCGCCCGAAATTTTCAAGTCAAACCCGGGTTCGGCAAAACCCGTGATGACTCAGGCCTAATGCATACATGTAATAAAGTCGATGCACGCTCATTTGCCACATTGACATTGACATTTCGCGTTACACTTATTCAATGGGCAAGTGGGGCAGCAACAAAAAATGACTGTACAAAAGTCCTATCGCAGGGAGATAGTTCTTATCTATCATTGATCATGTGACCTCGTTAAGACCGATCAGATTTCAAGATTCTTAGTATGTGGGATATAAATAGATATACATGTAATAATAGGGTAACAATTGTAACTCACTGATTAAAAAATACTATGATATAGTGGTTGAAAAATCTATTTTATTTATGCGAAACCTTCACCCCAGAACAGTACCAACTTAAGCATGCATTATAATCCAAGATGGCGGCCCGCATGTTTTGCCTCTTCTCTTAGACCAATATTATTAATTTCAAAGTCATGAAAAGGCACTAAATATCAACAAACACGGTCTACAACAACTCCAAATGACAAAATAATCCTAGCTATGCATTTTTTTTAAATAGCATTTGATAGCCAAAACCTTGAAAAATGTTGGCATTAACAAATAAAAAAATAAAATAAAAAATAAAAAATTCTGCCGATTTGTTTTCCGATCATTTTTATTGATCGGCGATCAGAAATTATTATCCGATCGCACCTGATCGGCAAACGATCGGCCCCGATCCAATGATCGGTTACAGGCCTACTAAATTCTACGTGTCTCGCTCTTTTCAGGTTGCATCGGCCGTACTTTGGAATAAATTACCAGAAAATCTTTTAAAAAACTGTGATACTGTTGACAATTTTAAGGCGCGTCTTAATACATTTCTTTTCAAAAATACTTTCAAATGTTAACAGGAGGAAGTATGTTGAGCATATCTCAGTCTTCTTATGTTACTCTATCCACCTTTCCTTCTTACCCTTTCTTACAGCGCATAGATACATATTGTGATATGCGCTATATAAGTACGGTATATGATTCATGAACTTGATGATATAAATGTAAAGTGGACCAGATTTCACTGCATCTTCACTTGATGTATCAATCTCTTCCACCACAAAATCTCTACCACCAGAAATGTGTATAGACTAGACATAGCATCCCCACACCCGATAGTATAACAGCAACAAATTACCTACTTGTTCTATGTGATAAACCTGAATATGAAGACTCATGATGGAAGTATGTAAATATGTCAAAAAACTACTGTCCTCTCCGAAACCAAAGAGACTTTGTATATAGATGGTAATCATAGTCTCAATTCATCATTGTATAGTTGAATAACAGTACTGATTACATGGAAAGGTATAAACACACACAATAAATGCAATTAAATGGATGGAAAGTCTTAATTCTTCCAGATATACATTACATCATGGAATTATAGGGGGTGAAAGTAGCTTGTGAATGGATAGAATTAAAAAACCTCCCATTAAATAACAGGAAGATGTTAGATTGTAATACCCACCTCAAGATGAATTAAAATCAGGCTAGTTTTTGTAAATTCATGCACTTTGTAGACTGTAATTACAGTCATTTATCCATCTACTGATTATGGGTCGGAGAGGACATTTTGTTTGACACCTTCAAAATCAGTGTGAATATTAAACAAAATAAACATTATCTATTGCACATGATAAAACAATGTTAGGTCTACTAATAACATAAGGTGGTTTCAAAATGTGGCTCTTCTTGAAGGAGTGCTGATAAAAATGTCACCTTTTCGGAGAGGACACTTTTTGACCCCGCCCCGACAAACAAATTTGAAACGCGCATTTACCAAAAACTGAGTAAGTGTGGGAAATGTTAATATCATAATTTTGTAGGATATTAGTGACTCTTTTCAAGGAGGAAAAAACAATTCATGGAGTGCAGTCTTACTTAAAATTATTGCACTGGTTTCGGAGAGGACATTTTTTGACCGCTTTGCACCTCATTTATGGTGCAAAGTCAAAATTTGTAGATTTGACAAAATCTTACACCCTATTCAGATCTAACATAGACCTGTTGGAAGAGATAATTCTGATAGTTGATAATGTATTTGGGGTACGTATGTCAGATATGCGCATGTTCAAACTTTGCAAAAAATGAAACGAGACAGCGAAAATGTGAAAAAATGGCATATAATTACATATTTTGAAAAGTAGTTGCTTGTTTCAAACAATTTCTTCGCTGTTGTAGGTTGATCTAACGGTGCCAAATAGTTGACCAAGGAAGATTTTCCTTTGATGTTCATTGTTTTTGTTTTAATGGCCATCAAAGTGAGTTTTTCTATTGTGTACCCTGATTGTAAAACAACCCACAAGACAGTTAGTCTGATTTATCGACATGTGGTCCTAACAATTTATTTTAGTACTAACTTTTTGTCTTCAATTGATGTCAACATGGAAAATTTAGGGGTTGTGTGCATTGGGCCTCTGTTTAAATGTTTAAATGTTCAATGTCAGGAGGTATGTTTAGGGCCTATGTGCTCTGGGTCCCTGTAGTATATTGAGGTCTTTCTACTCTTTCACCATGGTTTGCAGTAAAGTTCTGCTTCATACAACTTGTAGGAAAGTTTGATCCACATGTGTATGCAGTGCTTCTTGTGTGAGCCCTAAATTTTGAGGATGCAATAGATTACAGAACCCTTATGCGGTTACCGTTTGTGAATATATCGGGTTGAAAAATCGGCAGATGTTTTGGTTTTCAACCATGCAAGGCCTAATTGATCAGTATCAAGGTTTTAAGATTGTACAGTCATCCCAAGTAACTGTTCTGTAACAGCTAGGGGAATCTTATTGTTTTAGGGTCTGCGAAACAATGCGTTTCGCATCATCTTCTTTAACCTTTGTTACTTCATTGCCCAGCACCGCAAAAAAGGTTTCAAATGGACAATGCATTGGTCAGTATTGTACTTATTAATTCACTCAAACCTGACCCTGGGTCTGAAACCATATTTACCAAATGGAAAACTTAGCCCGAATTCTAACTTCAACTTCCTACACTGTATGTTAAAACCAATTTGTACAAACGTCAGGTTTAACTTTTTGTAGAATATCCTGCATAATGTTGAGCTAGTCTGGCGGGTAATCACAGTGAAAGAAAATCAGTTAATGAACTATCAGGAAATCATTATCGATCTGGGTGAATTAGTTTATCCTGTACACAAAGTTACAAATCATGACTTCCAGAATCATTTTAGACAGGCAGTACATTGGATGGTGCATTCTTACTAGTCCGGGCTGGGATTCTCAGCTCTGTCGACGACGGCTGATTTGCTTGCTGGTAGAGTCCGGGACTTGGCAGGTTTGGTTTCCTTTTTTCCTGACACCTTAGTCCGTCTGGCTCAACAGGTGCGTTGCACATGAGATTCGTCCATGTGCTTTATATGTGTCTTCAATCTTTCCTGGATTTCCTTTATGCAGTGGTTTAATCATGATATTTATATCTTTCTGGTTTACCTGACTGTATTAATCATCATGCTCGTGAGAAACGTATGGATCATCTTTATCTTGGTTTTGAAAGATGCCATCCTCAACCTCTTCCTCCTCTTCTTTATCCTCCTCTTCCTTCCCTTCCTCCATCACCATTCTCCTCCTCCCTCACCCTTCTCCTCCTCCTCCTCCTTCTCCTTCTCCTTCCTCCTCCTCTTCCTCCTCCTCCTCCTCCTCTTCCTCCTCCTCCTCTTCCTCCTCCTTCTCCTCCTCCTCTTCCTCCTCCTCTTCCTCCTCCTTCTCCTCCTCCTCCTTCTCCTCCTCCTCTTCCTCCTCCTCCTCCTCCTTCTCCTTCTCTTCCTCCTCCTCCTTCTCTTCCTCCTCCTCCTTCTCCTTCTCTTCCTCTTCCTCCTCCTCTTCCTCCTCCTTCTCCTCCTCCTCCTTCTCCTCCTCCTCTTCCTCCTCCTTCTCCTCCTTCTCCTTCTCTTCCTCCTCCTCCTTCTCTTCCTCCTCCTCCTTCTCCTTCTCTTTCTCCTCCTCCTCCTTCTTAGGCATCATCCTCACTACCATCATTACCCCCACCATATCAGATGCTTACCACTTATCATTATCATCTTACCTTTCATCATCAACATCATCGTCATTATTATTACCACCAAGCCAAGGATCATTACCACCATCACCATCATTACCATCATCATCATCACCACCTCCATCATAATCTTCATCATTATTTTCACCAAGCATCATTAATTTTCATTACCGTCACTATCGTTATCATCGTCATCATCACCATCACCACCATTGACATCATCTTCATTATCCTAATAGTTCCTCATCCTCTTTCATCACTTTCATCACCCTTGCCCAAAGCTTCAAATTAGACATGAATTAATTACAACGCCTCATTCTCTCCCACCTGTGCATGAGCCTTGGTGCAGCATTGTGGGTAGTTTCACAGATCAATGTTCGGTATCCTTGCAGCAGCCTTGGCAGAAAGCCGATGATGATGTAACTGTAGGAGCAAGATCTATGGTGTCTTTAAAGTTGTCAGTAAATATGTGTTGACAATCAAATTTAATTTTGGTTTGTACCTATGTTTTCATTTTAATACATAATATTTTTGTTGAGGTTAGATATTGACTCATTTACTGTAAGACAGAGTTAATGCCCACTCTGGATGTGCAAAAACTCCTCTTCTTGTTTAGGGGGAGGGGGGGGGGGGGGGAGGGGGAAGGGGGAAGGGGGATGGTGAGGCACAACATTTAGATGTACACATTCCAGTAGGCATGAAAACTTAAATCTTCCAGATACGTACATGCATGTGCACCAGAATAAAAGTCTGACTAATTGAAGACTAGTTACAAACCTTTAATATACAACAAGTGATGATCTCCATTATTCTGGAATCCTAAATGTAAGTTTAAACGAAAAAAGAATAGACATGTACATGTACTGTATGGGTATGTTAAAACTTATTAAATTGATTATAATGAATTGAGACTTGTTGACATCGCGATATCCATGGTATAAAATCTAGGAAATTTAAGAAATTTAGTTTAAGGACTTCCAAGACTTTATGGACTTAAACATAGTGTTAAACTTCATCTTACTCCCAGCATTCGATATGTAAATTTACTTCTAACATTCTTCCTACATGTATATAAAAGAACAGGAAATAGCATCAATGTTATGTAGATTGATAACTTTCACTTTGATTACTCTTCTTTAAAAATTGTAGGCCTACACCAATTTTTGTTCTATCCTTTTGTCATTATTCTTTCTTCTTCTTTTTCCATTTTTGTTTTACTTGGCAAAACTTGGCAGGACATCCTCTTCTTAATTATGATCTACAGGTGGCTGTTCTTTAATAGCAACATGACATCAGCAAGTGTGCCCTTGCCTGTTGATATGCTTAGAGATTCTCAGCAACTGGTCGACTAACTGTTTCGGTCTTAAATAAAGTTATATGGTCTCGAAGAGGCACGATTTTTCCCCTTTGAAATGTAACAAGATGCGTAAAACAAGTATTTTTAATTGTAGCAAATTTGTACTCTGGTGTACAACAAAATTCTTCAAGTTCCCAGCCTCTTTATGACAAAGAAAATTTTGGAAAATATTTCTTGTACAAGTATTGAGTACTCTTATGGTAGTTTTAAATCTGTACATTATTGTAAAGTGAAAAAGAGAGAGAGAGAGAGAGAGAGAGAGAGGAAGGGGTAGAAGGGGGCAGACAGAGCAAAACATATTTTTCTTTATACTCTACAGAAAATTATGGAATTTTTTATTAGAATTTTGTTTTCTTGCTTAAAAGAAAAAAGGTTTTATTTTTTCCATTAAGATCGAAATATCCATGATAACGTAAATATGTTGACATGGAATTACTTAATGTTTTTCACAAAATGTTTCAACTACATGTAGCAATCAAGACTGCCTTAAACACCCACTCCCCTCACAAACAATAACATAACATAAATAAGTAAATGAAGTTATGAATGAATAAGCAAACATTAAAGAAAGAAATCAATCAATTATCATCAAATAAATGAATAAGTAATTGAATAAATAAGTAACATGAATCAAATAAATAAATGGATGAATAAATTGATGGATAGATAGATGCATAGATGGATAGATAGATAGATAATCAAAACCAGCTCCTGCAATCATGAATCACAAAATTAAGTTTGCGGGGGCTTTCTTGAATTATCATGAATTTGTTACTACGTGCACTGTCAGCCAACAAATGTTTCATATTTTCAGGAAGCCTATAACTTTTGGCACTAAAATGTCACATCC
This sequence comes from Strongylocentrotus droebachiensis, assembly GCA_035222895.1. Taxonomy (NCBI): domain Eukaryota; kingdom Metazoa; phylum Echinodermata; class Echinoidea; order Camarodonta; family Strongylocentrotidae; genus Strongylocentrotus; species Strongylocentrotus droebachiensis. Next base: position 129,408 of record JAVYIG010001120.1, read on the forward strand.
AGCATTTACAAGTAAGTCTCTAGTAAAATAGGATAATATGCTTTAAAGGCATATTTGTAAGTGTTCAATATTAACCAAGTATAACTTTTCTCCCTTTTCCCCCTTTCTTTTTATTCTTTTTCAGTCCTTGAATATTATTATTTCATGAAATATGGATTTATTCAACTTTCAATTTCTTTTTTTATTTCATTCTACCTACACTACCGCTCAAAGGTTTTGGCACATCGGTTCGGTAACGGTTTGGTGCGCAATGTCCTTCGGTTAGCCTCCAGGTTAATCTCCATGATTTTGTTGTTCACCGCAAAGTCTCGGTTCGCAAACGGTTAGCAAACGGTGAGCAAACGGTGAGCATACGGTGAGCAAACGGTTAGCAAGAGAGAGCGCACGCGCGGATTTCTCTGTTCCGGTGAGAAATCGCGGTTAGCTAAAAGCGCGCACGTGGTGAGCTAAGATCGCGCACGCATTGAAAGCTGTATTGTGACGTAACAATGACAGATTTTATAAAGCCGCATGCAGATCTAGGAATCACGTTTGCTAATGTATAAATAATTAAATCAAGTAAATAATCATTTTCGTATCATTCTGTCGGCAATGACATCAAGTAAATAATCATTTTCGTATCATTCTGTCGGCAATGACATCGAAGTAAATAATCATTTTCGTATCATTCTGTCGGCAATGACATCAAGTTCATAATAATTTTCTTATTATTCTGTCGGCAATGACATCGAGTAAATAATCATTTTCGTATCATCCTGTCGGCGATGACATTAAGTAAATAATCATTTTCGTATCATTCTGTCGGCAATGACATCGAGTAAATAATCATTTTCGTATCATCCTGTCGGCGATGACATTAAGTAAATAATCATTTTCGTATCATTCTGTCGGCAATGACATCAATTTAATAATCATTTTCTTATTATTCTGTCGGCAATGACATCCGAGTAAATAATCATTTTCGTATCATCCTGTCGGCGATGACATTAAGTAAATAATCATTTTCGTAGCATTCTGTTGGCAATGACATCGAGTAAATAATCATTTTCTTATTATTCTGTCGACAATGACATCAAGTAAATAATCATTTTCGTATCATTCTGTCGACAATGACATCAAGTAAATAATCATTTTCGTATCATTCTGTCGACAATGACATCAAGTAAATAATCATTTTCGTATCATTCTGTCGACAATGACATCAAGTAAATAATCATTTTCGTATCATTCTGTCGACAATGACATCAAGTAAATAATCATTTTCGTATCATTCTGTCGACAATGACATCAAGTAAATAATCATGTTCTTATCATTCTGTCGACAATGACATCAAGTAAATAATCATTTTCGTAGCATTCTGTTGGCAATGACATCGAGTAAATAATCATTTTCTTATTATTCTGTCGACAATGACATCAAGTAAATAATCATTTTCTTATCATTCTGTCGACAATGACATCAAGTAAATAATCATTTTCGTATCATTCTGTCGACAATGACATCAAGTAAATAATCATTTTCGTATCATTCTGTCGACAATGACATTAAGAAAATAATCATTTTCTTATCATTCTGTGGACAATGACATCAAGTAAATAATCATTTTCGTATCATTCTGTCGACAATGACATCAAGTAAATAATAATTTTCGTATCATTCTGTCGACAATGACATCAAGAAAATAATCATTTTCTTATCATTCTGTGGACAATGACATCAAGTAAATAATCATTTTCTTATCATTCTGTCGACAATGACATCAAGTAAATAATCATTTTCTTATCATTCTGTCGACAATGACATCAAGTAAATAATCATTTTCGTATCATTCTGTCGACAATGACATCAAGTAAATAATCATGTTCTTATCATTCTGTCGACAATGACATCAAGTAAATAATCATTTTCGTATCATTCTGTCGACAATGACATCAAGTAAATAATCATTTTCTTATCATTCTGTCGACAATGACATCAAGTAAATAATCATTTTCGTATCATTGTGTCGGAAATGAAAATAAGTAATCAATCAATTTCGTATCATTGTTTCGGCAATGACATCGAGTAAGTAATCATTTTCGTATCATCCTGTCGAGTATGATTGAGTAATATATATAGCAAGACCAAATTTTTTAATAATATAATAGCAAGCAAGACTAAGAAAATATCGCAAATATATAAACTTGATTTATTCCACTCGCGTGGCCCTTGTCACATTCCACCAAGTCCCAAGAGAAACAAATTATCTCTTATCTTGTTGACATAATTATATCATTCAACGACTGACTCTTATCTTAATCTATTGCTGAGTGAATTGATGACAGAGAAAGTGCATGTTACGCAATGTACGGTCTCACCCAGGCAGGGAGAAAGTTATGGTTCCCACGATAAGACCTTACTTCTTGGAGACTTGCCAACTTCACACCGCGCGTGACTATGCGCTCATGAATATTGATGATTAAGTGTATTCATATGTATTTTAATGTACCATGTACGGAAATGCTGAAAAACAGTTTATGCAGAGCTGAAATCATGTTTTTTAATCACCGTATTTAAATAAATAAACAAACAAAACTTGCTCACTGGTATGCAATATCAAGGCCATGTTCGAAGCTCCCGGTGGGCCTAATTCTATTGGTCAGATTTTGAGATTTTTTCTATTTTTATTTCCTCTTCAGAGGTATTTATTCGGTTATAAAATACATTTTACAACAAATAATTCAAACTGAAATATACATTCAACTTACACCTCATCTCTTGAAATCTTCACAATCAGATAAAATCAAGGGCTATAATGTTGAAGGTCATTTGATTAACATCTGAAATGTTATCCAAACACAGTTGATTTTTAAAAACATGCCAAATTGCAAGACTGTTGTATGTTTTCCCTTGAAAGTATACATGTAGTTTAACATGTGTATATTGTGCATATGTAATAATTACATTTATATAGTGTTGGGAAAATTAGAATCTGCACAAACATCGGGTATTTTCGTTTATTATCAGTGTTTCCTTGAAGTTATACCGCCGATAATGCAACAAGCGTTTCCAGACTAATACTACTTTGGGGCGAGTGAACAAACGATTCAGTTGTTTTGCATCCATTTTCACCCGCTTTTTCATGCAAAATGTTTTCTTCATTCTTTCTTCTACTCTTTTCACAATCTCTCATATCCGAAATAATCCATAATGGCAAACGATGTTAGTAGGATTTACATCATAACACAAAGGATAAATTAACGATGTACATGAAATTTTCTCTCAATTTCCAAATCGATATTTTCTCGGCGTCATGATAAACATACGATAACTCCAAACACATTGCTTCCTGTCCTATAATTGACGTGAAACTTGCATCAGAAAATGTACCCAAACCCCAAGATTCTATCAAGCATTAAATCAGTATTTAATCCGTTAAATAATTTCCAAATAGTAAATACCATTAAGGGGACCTTTAGAATTGGTTCATAAAAGGTGTATTGTTTCTCTAATATCCCGGCCAGCGCCCTCGTCATCGGGCTCTTTGAAATAAGGGGACCTTTAGAATTTGTTCATAAAAGATTTCTTGAAGTCCGGTTTCTTTCAGGCTCAGCTCACATTTTGATGTGTAAGGGGTTCTCTCTCTCTCTCTCTCTTCAGATGAACTGAACTGTATTGTTCCCATTCCAATACAATTTACATATACTTACGAACCAAATAATTGTCTGGCGGCCGCCAGATAATTCTATCTTTCCTTATCATGATTATGTTATTTTCCTTCTATCTTCTTCACTTTCTACCTTTTCTTATGTTATTCTTTGTTTTTATCCTTCCACCTTCTTACTCTTTGCTTTTATACTTCTATCATTTCCTCTTTCTATTTTCATTTTGAAATTCTTTGTTTTCCTTTCTATCTTCTGTTCTTTCCTGTCATTATTCTTTGTTTTTATCTTTCTATCTTCTCTTTCTATCTCGCTATCTTCTCTTTCTATCTCTCATGTTATTCTTTGTTTTATTTCTCTTTCTATCTGCATCATAACGTACGGAAATATAGCTAGATTATTTGGCGGCCGCCAGATAATTCTATCTTTCCATATGTTATGTTGCTTGACTTCTATCGTCTTCTCTTTCTAATGGTTGAGTGCAAATGAGGTATTGCCTGGGTTATCAGGCTACACATGAAGAGAAAATATTAACAAAATTATCCATTTTCAATGTTTAGGTAAGATTCAAAGCATACTAGCTGACATTAGAAGGCGGACGTGGTTTATTTAAAAACGCTCAAGAAAAGCCTGAAATACAGGCGCGGATCCAGGAGAAGGAGTGTGCTTGGCCCCCTCCCCCTCCCCCTCCCCGCCAAAATAAAAGAGAAAGAGAGAATGAGAATAAGGGTAAGGGAAATAAAGGAGAGAGGAAGAAGAATAGAAAGGGGGAAGAAGGAGATCCTTTATTGTAACTATTTTTTGTATACAACTCGTGAAATATATTGACCTGTTTCGTTTTGTTTGTTTTAAAATTAATCAAGTTTATTTGTAAACACTAGCATTGGCGGATCCAGCGGGAGGGGGGGGGGGGGGGGTAATATGATGTACATTTTGTTTCCATAATAACGGGAGACGGTCAATCCCATGAATACAAGAAAAAGGGAGGAGGGGGAGCCAATAACAAATAAATAAATAGCAACAAAACGAACAAACAATAAATTAATCAGAAAATAAAACGAAATCGGTGAGATGGCCTCGGACCTCCAATTATCACCTTATTAATCAATCAATAATGATACCCCCTTCTACCTTTCACTCTATATCACCGATTGCGCTCTTATCCCTCCTTTTCTAATATTCCTCTCTTCCTTCATTCCTTCCTTTCCTTTTTTTATTTGTCCTTTATAACATTCTATTGTCTTTTGTTGTCTTCTACTACATGTATTTCTCCCCGTCTATGTCTCTCTCTCTACAGTTATTTAGGATATCTTAAGTCTTATGGGGGGGGGGGGGGGGTGGGCCGTCTCGGCCTACTGAATTCATTAATGTTCGTTTTTTTTTTAGGTACCTTTTTCCAGTTTCGGAATTATGGACCCTATTTCATTTTCGGATTATGAACCCTATTACATATTTCGGAAATACGAACCTTCGGACAACCACCCCCCCCCCCCCCCCCCCAGGAACGATAACTCCCGTGGGCTATAACATCCGAGGGCAAATACCCCCCCCCCCCCCCTCACCCGGAACGAATATCCACGGAGAATTAGCTCCCCTAGGACAAATATACGCCCCCCCCCCCTCGTCAATGAAGGGGAAGTCCACCCTGATGATAATTTGCATTTTTTCGGGGGGGGGGGGGTGAAAATCAAAGGGGGAGGGGATAATTGCCTTGGCCGGGGGTGTTCGTCCTATTACCCTTTTATTTATATCAAGTCTCCTCTTCCTCCCATGTAGATTTCCTCTCCCACGAATCCTTTATTCTTATCCAGTTTCTGATTCTTCCCATCTATTTAAATATTTCCTTGTATACTTTATTCCGTTACAGTCGCCTCTTCGTTCCATATATTTCCTATCTCTGATATCATTTAATCTTTAATATCTACATGTATTTCCCTTCCCTTTTATCCTTTATTCTTTGATTGGTCATCTGAAGACATCACCCTTCATGGATGTTTACAAGTCCCGACAGACATTGATTGATTAACAAGTAAATGACATGAGGTCACTGTCCTCCACACCTCTACCTTACCCCGTCTTTCTACTCCCCTCTCTGTCCTCTCCCTCTCTCCTTCTCTCTCCCTCCTCCACGTGATTACATTTCCCAGACATGTTTTGACAGTTCTTATCTAAGAAATATGACACGCCCCAGCCAGCTGAAACTGAAAGGGGCTTGTATAGTCTGCCAATTCAGACGTCATACCATAAATGACAACTGAAAACAAGCAAATATTTGCTTTAAAAAATAAACTTGCAAATTATTATTTAGCCAATGAGAAGAGCTAACTTGTCATCTGAAAATCAGCATTTCGAGATAGAACGAGATTGTACGAATCGTTGTTGTAGTGGTTTTAAAATGGAATTCTTGTGTCCGAAACTAGACTTTTAGCTTCTATACCATTGATGGTTCCAACGACGTGTGTAAGGGAATTAATCTTTCGGATAACTTTCATCTGATTTTCGGATTTATAGTTAAACATGGATATTCTAAAAGTGGGATCCCGTCATAGAATCAGGTAAGTATGCAATACTTTATCAATCTGTAGCTTAAAAATCTGCAGCTGCTTGTTTATTCTTAGTTGGGTCGTTTGTATTTTCAAACCAGAATGAGGAAAGCGGTATGGGAATATTTTATGAACAACTCATGTCCTATGTAATTATCAAACTTGCGTGCCTCGCGTATCGATGAATGAACTTGCTTGCTTTTGTTTTGTCTTCGGGTTACTAGGTTACACGCTGGGGTAGTTTAAGTTTACCAGACATTATAATGTTCAATGTATTTGTGGCTGCTTTTACCTCTTGAAATAAAGGCTCTTCGTTATTCAAATATTCAACAATTATTCTGAAATAATGATGGTATTGTGAAATCCAACCCAAACTCGTTATTTCTTATTATCAAAGAACATTTTTTCAGCTAATTACAAACAATGCCTGGTTGGCTAAGCCTATGTAGATGTACGCGCTACCTTTCCCTTTCTAGTCTAGTGAACGACCATCATGTGCAGTGTACGTCCGAACTTGTGGAATCAAGTCAGTCAATCGGCAATTTCCATTCATTACAGATCAAAAAATAGAAATCCCCATACATGACTCACTCACAATAACACACACATTTTTATTTATGTTTTGAGGAATCAAGAAAATAATCATTTTCGTATCAATGTCTAGCCAATGAAATCAACTAAGTAATCATTTTCGTATCATTCTGTCGCCAATGAAATCAACTAAGTAATCATTTTCGTATCATTCTGTCGGCAATGACATCAAGTAAATAATCATTTTCGTATCATTCTGTCGGCATTGACATCATTTAATTAATCACTTTCGTATCATTCTGTCGGCAATGGAATCAAGTAAACATTCATTTTCGTATCAATGTCTAGCCAATGAAATCAACTAATTAATCATTTTGTCGTCAATGAAATCAAGTAAATAATAATTTTTGTATCATTCTCTCGACAATGACATCAAGTACATAATCATTTTTGAACCATTCTGTTGGCAAAAAAATAACTAAGTAATTATTTTTGTATCATTCTGTCGGCAATGAAATCAAGTAAATAATCATTTTCGTATCATTGTCTTGGCAATGAAATCAACTTTATAATCATTTTCGTATCATTCTGTCGGGAATGACATCAAGTAAATAATCATTTTCGTATCATGTCGTGTGTTTATGCTCGGAATGAAAAGAGTATTCTTTTACACTATTGTGATGTAATAATAAACTGATTGTGACGTCAGTGGCAAGCGCGCATCGGTATGATAAAATAAAACAAATAACTTGACTTTCCGCGTACGCGTGTGAAACTTTTGAGAGTTCTTTGGATACGCGCTCGCAGACTTAGCGCGCACATTTCTTTTTGTTATTAACCGCAATTCCTCGGTTAGCAAACGGTGAGCGTACGGTGAGCAAACGGTGAGGAAACGGTGAGGAACCGAAGTTGGGCGTACGGTGAACGGATCCTCGCCGTTCACCGTACACAGTTCGGTGCGGTTTACGGAGCGGAACCGATGCCAAAACCTTTGAGCGGTAGTGTATCTATTTCTGCTGTGCGCAAAGAGAAAATCTTGAAAAGAGTGCAAACAACTTTGGGGCTACTCATCCTTCTCTTTTTTCTTTCTTTTTTAATTCACTTGTCTCTTAAAAACCATTAAAAGAAGTTCTTTCAACTTTTGAAAGGGCTCGGGCTGTTCATGAAACAGAAGGTAAATTAATAAATGAGGTGCTAAATTGCTAATAGTCTATTTAAAGATTCTGAAGTTCTTTCAACTTGTGTTGATGACAAAACGAAGAAAAAGAGGAACCAAAGAAAACAAACAAAACAATGAAGTAGATTGCTAGTTTACCATTGCATAAAGGTCTTTCAACCATTTACCGAAGGTTTTTCACAGGTGAGACAAAAATGAAATAATGGCAAGTCCAGGGTATTCTGGAAGGAGAGGGGAGAAGAGGGGGCAGTCTGAAAATGTAGACAAGCACCAAAAAAAAAGAAGAGAAAATAAAAGAAAAAAGGAAATCATCAGCCCATGGTTCTCCTTATCTTCCTCCCGTTTCACTCTTTTATTTTGTATGTATTTTTATTTCGGGGGTGGTGGGCATGTGCCTTCCCCCCTCGACCCGCAACTGTGATAGGTCTGCACTATTTCTTATGAAGAACAGACAGAAACTTGCAGTGTTGGAGACAGGAACTCCACAAGGTTGCAGTAGATGTGTTGTGTCTCGGACGGGACGAGAGCAATGGACTATTGTCATCGTCCCACGTGTCCCCTGGCCCATCCTCTGAGGCCCGTCCGAGTCGTTAGCACACTCATTGTTTTCTCGTTGTGCTGACCTCCTGCGAGAGATTCTGCAAGAAGTTCCATGAATATTTCAGCGAAAGTCATGCGCTGGTTTTTCCATCTTCTCATTAATCTTCAAGTTGCACTTTTGAATGTTTTCCTGCACGTTTTCCCTAAATTCTAAAGTTGTTGCACTTTCTTTTTTATTGTAAAATAGTTTCCCCCTTTTCAATTCTCTTTTGAGAATATCTTCAATTTCAAAGCTCATTTACCAATAGCAACCATAAATTGATATCAGATTTGTTTGCAGTGAGTAAAATACATAAGAATTATGAGTGATTTAGCTCTGGTGAGCTGTGTAAAGACCTCTGTCAAACTAAAAATGAGATGTGGATTAATGATTAAAAAAACATGTAGTTCTAAACTGCAACCCATAAACTGTAAGTCAAAGTATCCTATTTTGCATGAACTTGGTACTGCAACCATATATTCCATGCCCCCCCCCCCCTCCCCATCACTTCATACATCACCTTATTTTCTAGTCTTCACTCCACTCATCACCTTTTTTTCTAGTCTTCACAAGTTTTTGTCTTCAGTCTTTAGAAATGTGTAGAGCCTTTTGCTATCTACATGTATCGGTTGTCATAGTCATTGTAAACGTAATCTACAATGTAATCTACAATGTAATCTACAATGTAATCTACAATGTAGTAGCCAGTGGGTTGAGCAATGTGTAGGAATTACAGACGTAGATCTCCACCGTTGATGGTTCCCCATACCACCCACTTCTCTTGGCAAAGCTTCCTACATCCAGGCCAGAGGTAATCTATTTATGAATTGAGTTACGGGGGCCACCACCACCTCCTGCCTGGTCCCCCCTACATGCCAAACACCAGAAAGCTACATGGGAGGGGGGCGAGGAGCGCCCCTCGTGAACCAAATTTGTTTTGATCCGTTCATCTGTTTGTCCTGGATGTCACAGTTTTTTTTTAGGGAAAGTTTTGACGGGCGTTTGATCCGCGGCGTGAGTCACTTTTATCAGTGTTTGTTGTTATCCCCTCATTTCATTATTTGATCAAATTTCTGTTTTCTCTTTTTATCTGTTTGTCTGTCTGTCTGCTTCTCTTTCCCCTTCCTTCTCTCATTGCCCCTCCCACTTTTTATGTTCTTTGAAATGTAGCTTTAGTCATTTTTGTCGAAATATTTTGCCAGATTTTTTAGTTGTCGATTTATGAAGGAGGGGGTGGGGGGGGGGGCATACTCAACTCATAGAGTATTCTACAACGTGATATGTTGTGTATGTACACTGTAGAAGCTGAAGGAAAGGGTTAATATTGTGTGTGAGCTCCGCTTTTATAAAATTGACTTCTCATTTGGTGTTTAATTCCTTCTCAAATCTTTGTCAAATTCAATGAGAGTAAGTTATGAAATCCAGTTTGATTCATCCATTCTGAGTAATTTTGTTGTTGTGGTTGATTTCCACATTTATTGGAGACTTCCAAAATATAATCTGTACAGTATCTTACAGTCAAATTCCTATACATTTTGTGTTTGATTTTGTTTCTTGTTTCCTCTTTAGCGAAGGTCAGACATTAGGCCCACCTTCTGAGAAAACTCTAAATATTCCTTATATCTTATTCATATTTATCTGCTGGAGTGGGTAGACTGATAATACAGACTTCCAAACTTTCATCTGTACAGTATCTTACAGTCAAATTCCTATACATTTTGTGTTTGATTTTGTTTCTTGTTTTCTCTTTAGCGAAGGTCAGACAGAAGGCCCACCTTCTTAGAAAACTCTAAATATTCCTTATATCTTATTCATATTTATCTGCTGGAGTGGGTAGACTGATAATACAGACTTCCAAACTTTCATCTGTACAGTATCTTACAGTCAAATTCCTATACATTTTGTGTTTGATTTTGTTTCTTGTTTCCTCTTTCTAAGCGAAGGTCAGACCACCTTTTGAGAAAACTCTAAATATTCCTTATATCTTATTCATATTTATCTGCTGGAGTGGGTAGACTGATAATACAGACTTCCAAACTTGCATCTGTACAGTATCTTACAGTCAAATTCCTATACATATTGCTTTTGATTTTGTTTTTTGTTTCATCTTTAGCGAAGGTCAGACAGAAGGCCCACCTTCTTAGAAAACTCTAAATATTCCTTATATCTTATTCATATTTTTCTGCTGGAGTGGGTAGACTGATAATACAGACTTCCAAACTTTCATCTGTACATATCTTACAGTCAAATTCCTATACATTTTGTGTTTGATTTTGTTTCTTGTTTCCTCTTTAGCGAAGGTCAGACTACCTTTTGAGAAAACTCTAAATATTCCTTATATCTTATTCATATTTTTCTGCTGGAGTGGGTAGACTGATAATACAGACTTCCAAACTTTCATCTGTACAGTATCTTACAGTCAAATTCCTATACATTTTGTGTTTGATTTTGTTTCTTGTTTCCTCTTTCTAAGCGAAGGTCAGACCACCTTTTGAGAAAACTCTAAATATTCCTTATATCTTATTCATATTTATCTGCTGGAGTGGGTAGACTGATAATACAGACTTCCAAACTTGCATCTGTACAGTATCTTACAGTCAAATTCCTATACATTTTGTGTTTGATTTTGTTTCTTGTTTTCTCTTTAGCGAAGGTCAGACCACCTTTTGAGAAAACTCTAAATATTCCTTATATCTTATTCATATTTATCTGCTGGAGTGGGTAGACTGATGATGAGGACTTTTGTCCCTGGTGTGTCTTGCTCACGAGGGCCTCCAGAGATGGCTGTTTTTTCAAGTGTCATCCATCCTCGGTCCAAAGATAGACAACAATTGGATTGTGTTCCAAAGAACTTCCAAACTTCCACTGCTGTAATCCCCCCTCCCCACCTCCCCTATCTCCCCTACCCTGGTCCCCTTGCCCTCCCCCCTACAAATCTTCTAAATCTGTTCTTCTCTTCCTGCTCTGTTTCTTGCAACTTTTGTTTAATGTACATGAATATATATATATCTTTCTCTCTCTCTTTACCCTTGTCTCTTTTTTTTTCTTCCCATATTTCTCTTTCTCTGATTCTTTCTTTTTGCGATTCTCTCTTTATATTTCTTTCTTTTTTCTTTTTTAGAAGTGAAATATCTGTTGCTCTCCTTACATTGTATTTTCTAACATTTCCATTTCGATTAAGGATAAACATCTTAGTACAAAAAAGAAAGTATTATTTTTGGAATCTTATCTCAAAAATGACTGTTCTGCACAAGACCCAATTTACTTGACCACAACAAAAGCATATTTGACTACAAAATTTTGTCTTGAAAAATGTCAACAATATCTTTTTTGATTACTTTACGATTGAAATTAGGTCTAATTTTGAGTTCCATAATTTGTTCTTTTAGGGTGTGAAGACTGCGGCCAGACACACATGGGGGACTGTCCTGTGCCAGGCCCACTTCAGTGGGTCCAAGACTACATCACTTAATAGTTCAACCTTCTTTTAATAATGTTTATTATCAAACTTAGAATAACTTAGATCTAATTTTGATTTTGATTACTTTGTTCTTTCAGGGTGTGAAGACTGCGGCCAGACACACATGGGGGACTGTCCTGTGCGAGGCCCACTTCTACGGGTCCAGGACAAGAATCTACCGAGTCGGGCCAGACTCACTCTACCTCACTACCTCGTCCTCAAGGAAATGGAATTGGAGGCAAGGAATGGAAATCAAAAAGGTAAAACTAGCAATAATTTTCTAAAACTATTTGGATCTATAGGCCCGTCTTCATCAGTTTGCCTAATAACCCGCTATTTAGACTATCCCAATCGCAAATTTACCAGTAAATTAGCTTCTTCATCAGCCCGCAGTTGCAATTAGCAGGATATTTGGTTGAGAAAATATCCTGCTTTTAATTTGCACCCGTCCGAGGTAGTTTGCGATGAGTGTATCGGTCTGTGAAGACGTAATTTGAAGCTTCGGGATAATATTCCAAGTCTGAAAATAGGGGGTTATTTGGCAAAATCGAGTTGATGAAGGCAGGCCTTTATTTATGAAAAACACCCTGGCAACAATGCTCCACAGTTAATGTCGACTCTCCCTAACTATCCCTTTTGTGCCGTCTTCTTCTTTCCTGTTTCATCTAAGATAGAACTCCAGATTTCCCTTTTTACATGCATTTTCATGAAGTTTATTTCAGAATGTCCTTAGTGTTCAAGACTCTAAACATTGATTGGTAGTTGTATGGACAATTACAAAGTTTGTTATGTTTCTATCATTTAGAATTTCTGAAGAATCATAGTTGTCCAGTGCTAATTTGTTTAGTGCAGGAACTTGGACTGCATAGTATGTATAAACCAATCATATTCGCCTTTGATTCTAGAAGAAAAATCAAATACTTTGCACCCTAGATTGGATGAGAATCATATCTGCTTGCCCCATCACTAAAGTTGGTTGCCCGAGGATAGCCTGAATAGGCGTGTAGCACCAGGGTGTCCTGTAATTAACCTACATAGTATCAAAAAAGGAGTCCACAAAACGGTCTTTCCCCATCTCTCCCTCCCCCGATGGCAAGTCTTTAGATGAAAAAAGGAAAACAGATCCTTGTTTTCTTTAGCTTTTAATATATCCCCCTGCGATGCACTGAATGTGACCGCGATCATATCGCAAGGCAATATCGCAAGGCCAATATTAGGATTCACAATCCACTAGACAACAAATGTCAAAAGAATAGCAGTCGGTGGACTTGGGCTGCATGAGGTCAAGGAAAAAGGGGTCAGTAAGATTTCACCACATTTTGGATATTAGCATCTATGATTGTTAATATTTACTAGTTAAATGTATATTTGATTTATCATGAATACTTTTCTCTGCTATTGAAAGTGTATTGCTGTAAGTACATGTAGTTCACAAAATTAGACTTTCAGCGTGTTTCCACAGAAAAAAAAGTGGAACCCGGATTATCTTTTCCGGATTGAAATACCGTGTCGCGGCGACACGGTATTAAACCAATCTGTTTCCACAGAGCGCAGCATTCCGATTCGCCCCGATTCCGTGTTCCAAGTCAGGAAAATGCCGTGTCAATCGGAAGTCAAGATTCAACCTTTGACCTCGATCGTGGATTCAGATCTACACAGGATTCCACGCTATTCTATTGTGACGTACATTTGCCATTGTTACGTACAGCGCGTATATAAACATATTATTGTATACGCGTATTTCAGAGTATTTTTCAACCAATCACGCTGCAGTGGTGATGCTCCGCCAGACACGGTTTGTCGCTGTGTGTTTCCACAGAGATTTTACAGGGAGTTCGTGGGGGTCGACACGTCAAGATCCACCTCCCAGAGGTGGATCTGATAATCCGCATCTCGGTCGACTCGACCCGACACGCTTGTGTTTCCACAGGAAAACTGACCCGGTATGACACGGTATGACACGGTATGACACGGAAAATACCGTGTCGATGTTTTCTGTGGAAACACACTGATTGTAAACATATATCTGAAATTGAGAGTGATTATTGATTAGTTAGACTTTATTATAGAGACATGTGTCATCAATATTTTAACTGTTTAAAGGACTGAAAACGTTTGAAGAATATGTGTTTTTTTCTTCTTCAATAATGGAAATAGGATACAAGTAACATACATGTAGTTGTTTCTTCATTGCTTTTGACTCATTTCGCTCTGACAGATTCACCTTACAGCATGCTTGTTTGTAATTAACAAAATAACTTTGGACCTTATGTCTCATTATAGGTGCTCTCTTTAAAAAATAATTTTAATAAGGAGTACTTTATAATCCTCTTTTCCAAATCCATGGATAGTAGTTCACAGTTATTCAGGAATAAGAAGCAGAAAAGAATATATTGTTTTCAAATTTAGGCTGTAACCTTTTTCTGTCCCAGTTGACTGCCTTACATAGCACATGCTGACCTAGATTAGCTTTCTACATTTATGACATGAGGCACATACAGTAGCATTACAAAACCACTTGCACCCCAGTATACCGCCTTTTCTAATTCAAACATCTTTTTTTCAAAAGGAATAAGAAGCAGAAAAGAATATATTGTTTGAAATTTAGGCTGTAACCTTTTTCTGTCCCAATTGAATGCCTTACATAGCACATCGTGACCTAGATAAGCTTTCTACATTTATGACATGAGGCACATAGCAGCTTAAAAAACTTATGAAATCTGGAGGAGGTAGTTCATGCCATCCACCCTCGGTATCCATGCAAGTTGTTTGAATTGGACGCAGGCTCGAGTCAGATTAATTTTCAAGTCATTGATTTTTCGGTGGGCCCGGTGATGACGCGTGGGACGGTTTGGTCAGCGCCGTGACTTTCGGCGAGAGGGTCCGGCAGGGTAGCGTGCAAGGCAGTGCCCCCTCGTAGCTGAGAAAATAGAAATTTTCTGGGATGAAAATGATAAAGTGAAGATCATGCACAGATCTACATGTACATGTACATGTATGCTGCCTGTATGTAATAAACAGGGGGAGTATGAAAAGAGATGTTGCTATAATTCTTAGGAAAATATATTGGGGTGAAGAACATTGTAACTCTTTAAAGCCCTACTGCACTAATTATAGCTACTTGCGCCCTCTTTATATCAAACGGTGCCTAATCGGTGACCATTGGTCCCCCATGATCCTCTTTTTCTTATGTCAAGTGAGAGCTGATTTGATGAGATAACCACCTATCAGTGACCTTGCAGGGAGGCCTTCTGTAAACTAGTACAGATGGGATTTAAATGCCTAAAGAAATTCTAAAGTTCCTGGTAATAGTAATAAAATATGTTATTGGTACAAATGATAATGCCTTGCTACATGTATAAGAAATTTAAAAAAATGACATGAATAACATGAAATAAAAGTTTTATAGCACTTTATACTAGTATCTTGTTGCCATAATTCTTAGAAAAATATAGTGAAGAACATTGTAACTCTTAAAAGCCTTAAGAAATTCAGGAGTACTCGGTCATAGTACTAAAATATGTTTTGGGTACAAAGGATATTGCCTTGCTATAAGAAATAAAAAATTATATGAACAGCGTGAAATAAAAGTTTTACAGCACTTTATACTTTGTACCTTAGTAGGTGAAATGTTTGTCTCCTCCTCCTAGCAATCTGGAATAAGCCACTGTTTGTATTGTCAAACCTAAAATGAAGTGACATTTCTTAACTGCACTTTCATTTGACATACATTTCTAAACTTGCAAGTCATTTAATGTGAACATAGCGCAAGTGAACCAGATACCTTTACCGTCCCCCAAATAGTCCTCATATTTTCCCCCCATTTTTCTATTGCAGTATTTTCTGGAAATGTTACATAAAAGGGCAAAACACATGGATGCTGTTTTTGGCTGTAAATGTGGACCGTTCTCCACACTCTATCTACATGGCAATATACATTAGCACACTTAACCCCTTAACAAACTGATGTGGAAATATAGATAGAGCACTCCATTACCCAAAAAGTTTCGCTCCCAGCCTTACAACCGTATCGGGAGTTGACACAGTATCCAACGCAAATGCATTAGTCCAAATTAACGCTTTTGCCCTTGAGCGGTTCTCGCGCATGTTTCGGCCGGGAGTGTATATCGATGTCCATTATTGTTTTGCAACGGTTGCGCGGAACGTTTGAGAGCTGGTTTGAAATCCGAGCTGTGTGCACAAATACAATTTTGGGGCAGAATTTGTATTTTAAATCTTGTGTGGCAATTGACCGGAGAGAGAAAAGGCTGGATTTGTTAAGCATCAGATGGTAGAGAGGGGGGGGGGGGGGGGGGGGGTGGGGCTAGAAGTGGATGGGGGATGGGCAGGGGTTAGAGGCTTAGAGGTGATGGGAAGGGGGCATTATTGTAAATAAAAAACACACAGGATGGTAATTGTCTTTCTGTGAAATGTGACCTATATACCATATTAATTATTGCATTATTTACATTTCAATTTTTGGAGAAAAACAAATCTTTACCACCCAATGTCGATTACTTTACCCCAATTACAATTATGATGACCTCACAGTTTTTGTAATGTAGTAGATATTGCCAGTAGGCTAGAAATGGTATTCTGTACTGTCCTAAATTACATTGAACCGCCCCCTCCCCCAATCATAGAAAAGGAATAGCAGATATGTGATGCAATATTTGCAAGGGGGAAATGTATTACTGGAATATGTTTTATGTAATTAAATAAAGTGGTTAGAGATGTAATTTAGAGAAACTTGCCATGTATATATTTAAAGAGTATTTTGATAAAAGGAAGCCAGGAACTCCTAGATATTTCAAACAACAACAGGTACGAACATATGTGATTTTGATGCTTGTACGGCCTTACTTGATTGTCCATTTTTAAAGGCTGTCCCATGTGTAGACTTTTGTGGGTGCTCGTTTTTTTCTATTGCTAATCACTAAAGACAGTAGGCTACTGAGCTCCGCGAGATCAGACCAATTTACTGTCTGTTTCTAAGGTCGCCGATTATTATTGCCTTATTCCTTACTAGACTATCATCATATCTTATATACTCGCACTCTCATCATGGTGGTAACAAGGGGTGCATCAGCGTCTAGTCAAAGTGAAATCCAAGAGAAGAGTACCTCGGACTCACAGACCTGCCAGGGCCAGGGTGAGAATCAACGGGCTGCAGCGTCTCTTGTAGCTGAGGTCATGGATGATCTACTAGCTAACTCCACTTTCTTAGACAAAATTCAGCTAATTATCAAATCCATGGTAAAAACAGTTGTGGATGCAACGTATCAACGACTGATGGACTACAGTGAGGAGAATCGAGGGTCAATTCACGACTTGAAAGTTAATATGGAAGAGGCTGAGAAGGATGTTAAGAAGCTTCACAATTTGGTTGAATCACAACAGGAACAGCTTGATATACTGAAGAGAACCAACAACGATCTAGAGCAGTACTCTCGCCGCAACTGTGTGAGGATCTTTGGCATACCCGAACATCGTGGTGAAGATCCAGATCAACTTGTCATCAACGATGTCTTCAGGAAGCATCTAAATCTCGACATCTCCGTAGCCAACATCGAAAGATGCCATCGCGTAGGGAAGATGGCTTCAGACAAGCATCGTGCTTTGATAGTTAAGTTTTGTAGCTATCGCGTAAGGAGGCAGGTCATTGCATCACGTAGGAAGTTAAAAGGAACTAAAATATCTATCCAAGAAGATCTCACAGTGAGAAATCAAGCTCTCTATCAAAAAGTATATAAATCTGTGAGATTGATTCCTTCTTTGGAGAGCACATGGACCAGTGATGGCAGGATCTTTGCGCAAGTCAAAGCCACAGGTGGAAAGTTGACCTCAATTATCATCTCATCAGAAACAGATCTTGCCCGCCTAAAGAAGTGATTTTTCCCACTTATGGACTTTTGTCCTTATCTTTATCTCTGCCATTATATATTATACATGTACATGTAACTCGTACAATTTAGATATTTCCTGGCAACAATTAATGTGTGTATTTCAATAACTCAACTCATTATCTTAGTTTCCCCCCAGCTTTGTTCTTCTGATTTTTCATTTGATATGTGTTTATTAAGTTGTGTTTGTTTCAGTACTATTGTTATCTGCAATCAAATAAGCATGCTGTTTGTCACTACTATCCTTTCCTTAGAGAACTTTGAACTACGTTTTAATTATATGTATCCCTCTTTTTGCATTCGATAATGTTAATAGTATTTTGATGGAAGAAGTAGAGAATGGCTCAATGTATATGACTCCTGAAGAATTTTTGAATCAAGATTTAACCAAAAGCAATGCTTTTTTATTGTTACATATAAATTGCAGAAGCCTGCCAAAACATTATGATGACATAACATCTGTACTCTCAACTCTAGAACACTCTTTTGGTCTTGTAGCATTTAGTGAAACATGGTTAGATAATAAGGTAAGAAAGGAGTTTCATATTGAAGGCTATAATGTGGAGAGTAAATCCCGTAACGATAGGAGAGGAGGA
Organism: Strongylocentrotus droebachiensis; assembly: GCA_035222895.1. Taxonomy (NCBI): domain Eukaryota; kingdom Metazoa; phylum Echinodermata; class Echinoidea; order Camarodonta; family Strongylocentrotidae; genus Strongylocentrotus; species Strongylocentrotus droebachiensis. Next base: position 147,840 of record JAVYIG010001120.1, read on the forward strand.
GGAGTGGCATTTGCAATAAGGCATGACATAAGGTACATTGTACGCAATGACATTTCGGTCTTTAACCCTCTTTGTGAGAGTCTTTTTATAGAAGTTTTTAAGCCAGGTAAAAATGTTATTGTTGGTGTTTTTTATAGACCTCCAGATCAATCACAGGCTAATTTCATTGATATTATTAGGAACATCTTGTGCAAAGTGTACATAGAGAAAAAAGAGTGTATATTTCTTGGAGATTTTAATTTTGACTTGATGAAACTAGATGTGCAAAACCTGTGTAATGAGTTGGTGGAACTTTTTTATTCATTTTGCTTCGCTCCTCTAATTACAAAGCCAACAAGAATAACAGATTCCACAGCAACCTTGATAGATAATATATTTACAAATAGTATTTGCAATATTTTTTCTGGTATATTGACCTCTGAAATATCTGATCATTTACCTATATTTGGAGTTTTTGATTTTAAAGGTATTCATGAAGAACAACCAGCGGTATACAAACATCAAATTAATGATATGAATGTCAACTGTTTTCTTAGAGATCTCTCTAAAATTGATTTTACCTGTTTGCTTTCTGTTTATCACGGGGAGCCAAACCTGATGTATGAGAAATTTATGGAGGTTTTTTCTGAGATCTATAGTACTTGTTTTCCACTCAAAAAAATCATTAATAAGAAAAATAATAAACCATGGTTTACTAAAGAACTGAAAAGGATGTGTTCAAGAAAAAATTACCTTTACAAAAAGTACATTAAAAATCCTACTGAACTCCGAAAAGATTGCTACAACAAATTTCGTAATCTTTATACAAACCAAATTCGTAGTGCCAAAAGAAATTATTACTTTTCAAAGTTTCGTACATTTAAAGGAAACATTAATAAAACGTGGAGAACTATTAATGATATTCTCCAGAGAAAAAAATATCAGAAAAATTCCTCCGTGTTTAAGTGTAACAATTCAGTTGTAAGTGATTCTAAAGAAATTGCTGAAAGCTTTAATGATTATTTTAAAGATGTTGGTCATAAATTAGCTAGTATGAACAGGAACGTAACGAATATAAATTGTACCTCTTATTTAAATAGCAATTTTCCTCATACTGCATATTTCTTACCCATCACTGAAAAAGAAATAATTAATAATGCTCTGTCTTTTAAAAATGGTAAAGCTCCTGGTTTTGACTCCATTGATTGTTCTGTAGTGAAAAAGGTTATTCATGTCATATGTAAACCGTTGTGTAATATTTTTAACTCATGTATTGAGCAAGGTGTTGTACCTGTTGACCTGAAAATTGCCAAAATTATTCCCATTCATAAAAAGGGACCTAAAGATATATTCTCAAATTACAGACCCATTTCATTACTTCCACTCTTCTCTAAAATCTTTGAAAAATGCATCTATACCAGACTACACAGTTTTCTTGATAAACATAGTATACTGTACAATAAGCAGTTTGGATTTAGGGCCAGGTATTCAACTGATCATGCTCTTTTAGATTTTTTAATACAAGTATCAAAGGCAATTGAAAACAAAGAAATCATTGTTGGTATATTTTTGGATTTTAAAAAAGCGTTTGATTCAATTAACCATGATATCCTCCTTTCAAAACTTTATTATTATGGAATTCGTGGTGTTACTCTTAAATTATTTCGCAGTTATCTAAATGATCGCAAACAATTCACAGTTTTCAATTCTAAAAATTCAAGTTTGCAATCAGTTTCCTGTGGTATTCCGCAGGGGTCAATTATAGGCCCACTGCTCTTCTTAATTTATATAAATGATTTACATTCAGTCTCTCCCATTTTGAATTTTATACTGTTCGCGGACGATACAAATATATTTTATAAGCATAAAGATGTTGAATGCCTGACCAAAAATCTAAACACTGAGCTCTTAAAGGTTAGTGAGTGGATTAAAGCAAATAAACTGCAACTTAACTATGAAAAAACTAATGTTATGTTATTTAACTTTCCAAAGACGTGTGTTAGTGAAGTAAAAATATATATGAATGGAAATCTGATTGAACATACAAGTTCAACCAAGTTCTTAGGCATTAATATTGATAAAGATCTTAAATGGAAAACACACGTCTATGAAGTTCTACGTAAAGTGTCTAGAACAATAGGAATTATGAGTAAACTTAAAGACATATTGCCAACCAAAATTCTTATAATGTTATACAACTCACTAATCTTGCCTTACATATCCTACTGTAACATTATATGGGGTTTTTGTAAACAGCATTTACTTAATCGTATTTTCCTCCTACAAAAAAGAGCAGTTCGTATAATTTGCCACAAGCCATTTTTAAGTCCAAGCAGACCTCTATTCTTGAAACTGAATATTCTCCCAATATCATTATTACATGATTTCCAACTTTGTGTTTTAATGTATTCATATTATCATAACCGTCAGGGCTGTCGTTTAAAGCCGGTAACCGGTAAAACTTGCCGCCTATTCACTCGTTTCTTACCGGCTATAATTCCTATAATAAACCTTGCAAAAATCACAGAAAGTAGATCTAAATCAATGCTAATCCAAAATTTCCTTAATTTCGTCCAAGATATAATTAGTGCCGCACATACACGGCCGCAGTCGACGAAATCCCTTACGATCACGAATGCGACGTCGTCCGTACTTACCTAGACCTATCTATCTAACGTTACATCGCAGTTCTCCCCCCACAGCGCGGCGGCCAAGCCCGCCCGTCCCTACCCCATTGCGATCCCGATGTGCACGCGAGAAGACGATGCATGCACTGCACAAAATATACACACTGATCATAACAAAACTGAAGCTAGCTCGCTGTAACCAAACTATCCGTTGCCGATTTGATATTTGAAGATCACGGAAACCGGGGCCTATACACGTGCGTGCAATGTCTAGAGACAACGTACTTTAGATTCTGAGATGCGCAAATCGGCAACAGAGTTTTGAACTCGGCTGAGTTTAGGCCGGCCACGGCCGTCCCCGGCGGATCCCCGCAGCTAGCTCGCATGATATATGCAGGCTCGCGCTCCGCGAATATTCAAAACTAACTTCCAATCGCAATCGGAAGCCAATCCGTTAATTCATTTATTTTATTTTCATTTATTTCCTTAAAAAAGTTGAATAAACAAATATACAGTGTCTTCACTTTGTTAGGAAAAACAGTGATATAACATTATAAAATGAACAGGAACTGAAGTAAATTCTTAAATGTATTCAATAATTTCATGTCAAAAAAAAATAATTAAATGAGAATTCATATGGGGAGCCAAATAAAAGTCACAAGTAAAAAAAAAATCAAAATCTAGCCTCTGCTGCCCATTATTTAAATACTGTACATGTATTCAACAAATCATGATGTAGAAAGATTGAGTATGGTGCATCATCTCAGTTTAATTAAAAATTACAAAGTAATGGTACAAAGTGATAAATAATTATCAACTTAATAACTTTTCTTATGAGTTATGATTGTTCATGTAATATTAAACATGAACAATATGTGTGTTTATTACAATATATGTGTAATACAAGGTAGGAAAGATAACTACAAATTTTCTTCTTAGGTATGCACCAGATTGCACGATTTCAAGTGGAAAATCCCAAAAGGTCCCTACCGTGGGAGGGGGGGACACCCCCCTCACACACCCTCCCCCCCTCGGTCGCTTCGCTCCCTCGCAGTGATGGTACCTCCTATAAAATTCAAATTACCTCCTTCAAAAATAATTAACAAGACCCCTGATCATAACCTATTACCAGAAATTTTTTGTAATATATTTCAGAGCAATAACGATATTCATAGATATAATACCAGGACTTCAGGAGACACTCGTGTAATATATGGTCATTCTTCATTTTCAAATAGTATCTTTTTATGCCAAGGACCCACCATTTGGAACAAACTACCCCCTAAACTTAAACAGTGTGCATCTTTAAACAGTTTTAAGCATCATCTAAAACTTCACCTGATACAGCAAATTTGAATTTGACAAACGCAATTTTTATGTGTGTAATTACCATTGTAGTATTGTATTTTTTTTGTCCCCCTTTTTGTTTTTATTGTGTGTACATTTTTAGGATCATCTACCTATAAGTTTCTGTAACTTTTTTGATGATCCAACCACTTCGTAATTTCCTTTAGTGTACTTTCCATTTTAGTTGTTTATCTACATGTATGTTTTGCAAGAAACTATTGTATTCTTTGCCTTTGTATGTTTTTATGAAAGTGGTAAATAAATTTCAATTCAATTCAATTCAATAGAGGAGAAAGAATATACCGATTGATTTGTAAGATACTTTCTATTAATTTCATCGCATTAAAAAACTCAAGTATTTTATTGTCTTATAATGTTCATGGAACTTTCATAGACAACTTTAATGGCTAATACTCTTCAACGTTCACAGTACTTTTGTTTGTTTTGATAATGACAGCATATGTTATTATCCTACATTTCGCCCTCTACTTATTTTAAAAGTGGAAATCATTGCCATTATTGTAGATGTTTATTAATGTTGACAAACTACTTACATCTAACTCTACCAAATCAACAATAATCTGCAAAGGAGCGAGAATGGGAGAGTTCAGAGAGAGAGAGAAAGAGAGATGGTAGGGCAGGAAATTAGAGAGATAAAGGTAAATCTAGGTTTTCGTTGCTGCATAAGGACAAGATATCTTAATGTTTATCGAAACCTTCACAGAGCCGGGGGGCCCAACTGTACTTCGATTGTTTGAAATCAATTGTGAATTACTGCACCATCAGAGTTGACATCAAGTCGTCGGACATTCACGTTCTCAGGCGATTCTCCGGCTCTATCAAGCCCTGCATCTCTTGTTTCAGGCAGGCACGACCGTCTCTTTTAATAGACACAACACCGGCTTACCTGGCTTGTGGAGGGCTAAATTGCAAAGTTTACGCAAAATGCTGGGATGCATATTTGCTTCTTCGTGCACCAGAAATCCAATCCGTTGTTTCCTCTAAATGGTTGGAATGGCTACCTATCAATTGAAATGCTAATGGACAGGTGTGCATGCAAAGCATTGGTTTAGCAAGCGGCCTGGTTGCCCTTCTTTTTAGTCTTACCTGTACCTTCCTTTTCCAAATTTCACCGTCACCACCCCCCCCCCCCTTTCCTTCTGCCTTCCTCTTCTGTTTCTTCTATTTCTTCTAATTTTCTTCATCTTCGAAGTTCCTCATAAAAATTCACCTGCATGTACATGTAGGCGTCAATGTGATTCTGTTAACCAAAAAATAAGGGATGTAAACATTGTACAACAGTCAAGTATCTGCTTTGCTAATAATTCATCAATGTCAGGAATTTCCGTTGGGATAATCGAGGCAAGTGAAAAGAAGGTAAGCTTTCAGAAAGGTAGTATTCTTCTAGGAAAGTGGTGAACCAAATTTGTGAATGCACCATGCCCCTCCCCCCCCCCCCCAACATCTTGGCATCATCAAGCTCAATCCAGTTACCCCATCTGAACTAGATGGCACAAATGAATGTTGACACATTTTCATTTGAATAGGTAGATTAAAACAAGTGATTAGTAAATTAACTTACCTCTAATCTGTTCTAGTTTGCTTTGGAATTCATCCAAAACGATTCAGTCCTTTTACCTTTATAAATGTATTCTTTATAAGTTTACAGTGTACATGTATATCAGTCTTTTCCAGGATGTCATTGTAGGGATGATGGTGAACAAGTATCAATTGGCAAGACATTAATGTACATTTGCCACTCTCCACCCAGGTTTGGTAAATGGATCTAGTATGAATGAATTCCCTGAATGCTGTATTAAGCGCCAGGGCCCTGTCTTATGACAGTTACGATTTAAAATCGCTACTTATTCGCAACCATGAACGTAAGGGAAAGGAGACTGTAAACTTACGATTGATTGGTGAACTGGCGATTGATTCGGATCAATCAAAACTCTTTATAAGAAGGGGCCCAGAAGCGGTAGGCCAGCTTATACCAGGCTAATGTACAGTTAACAACTAAATCATTCATACCCTTTGTAAATTTGATATGTTTTTTGTAATGAATGACAAGTGACCCGGTTGAATCAGGGCTTTTGTTGAATACTTTCAGATGTAAGCTTCAATATGTCACATTATCAAGAAACAGAAATTGGGACAAATCAATTTTTGCATATATTTATTTCACAAATTGCAAAACTTGGTAAGGGTATGAAGTTGTTAACTGTGCATGTAATATCTCTAGTGCCTTGTGTGGCAGAGATGATAGCATACATGCCAACTGTACAGATTAAAGAGGAACATTCCTCTTTTTGGGAGAAGATAATTATCATTTTAATGCAGGTGTTCCTCTTCCTGTACAAATTTGTCTGTAGTATTGAATAGGAGAGTTAGGATTGTTCCTCTTTTTTTTGAAAATAGCATAATTTGTACAGATTTCTGATTTTCAAATGTTGGCATGTATGTGATAGTATTACATGTACAAAAAGCTAATTGCCGGTTTCCTATTAAAAGGCCATGCCAGCTATGTATTGTCTAGGGTAGCAACAGCTTTGCTGGCAACGGACTTAATATTTTTGTATTAATAACAGATCAATGGTATTGAAATTATTCATTTATTTATAATATTTTTTGTTGATAACTAATTAATGGTATTAATTGGGATAATCAAGACAAGTGAAACGAAGGTAAGCTCCCCACCCCTCCCCTGCATAATTTTAAGCAAGCAGCACTAGGCAATGTGCATCTACTAGTCAAACTTCGCAGAGACATTTCAGCATCCACTCTTGGCATTCCATAGATACTTCCTACATGTACATGTACATGTAGTAGTATTTGGCAACTTTGTAAATTGCATTCTTCAGTGTGACTATCAAGTTCATTCAGCATTCAGCCAAATACTATTAATGAAGTGCATACATTTGGTTGACCGCCAAAGGTCTGTGTCTGTGATCCGTCAAACTGTGCAAACCGACTGCGTTGCCAGACCTGTATTTTTAAACTTGAACCGCAGCCGAGGAAAGTTGAGAGAGCCATCAGACAAACGAGACAGGGTTGAAAAATTGTGCCAAAATTGCAACGAATTTGCACCGTTCCGTCGGTTCTTTTGAATGGAATCGCTTCCAGATTCTTGGGAAGGGGTGCTGTAACGAATCCAAGTTCGAGTGCTATTTTTAGAAAGCTGAAATTTTCTTGGCCCAAGCCAATTGTTGTGATTGGCTGAAGGGGTCAAATGCACTGTGATGTAGTTTGTAGTCATTTGATAGCCAGAATTACTTGCATGTGCCCTCTATGCCACTATGATAATGTACAGGTTAAGGGAAAATATATCTGTTTAAAGGCGTAAGGATGTTAATTTGTGTGCTACTTGTATACATTGTAATACCATTTGACTCTCAAATAGTATCAATTAGGGATCCCCTAAAAGATAAAACAACAACTTGTTAATTCTTCTTTTTGGCGGATCCCTAAATTATATTTTAGTTTCGTCAATTTAATTGCTGATACAAGAATGTATCAACAAGGAGAAAAGGAGAAGTGGTGAGATTGGGGTAGGGAGAAGGAAAATCAGAGGAGGGGGGGGGGAGGGTAGGGTGGCAGGGAGGGGGAGAGAGAGGAAAAAAAAATAGATAGAGATAACGAGAGGAGAGAGAGATGGGAGGGGGGAGAATTAAGTAATATCTCATGAACAGACATCTGCACAGCGTACATGGATAACAGAAACTTCAATAAAATGAAACAGATAATAACTGGTTAATTGCTGTGCACCAGGAAAAAAAGACAAAGCAAGGTTATGAATTAAGTTTTGTCGCTTAATACTCTGTTGAATCACAGTGGACACAAACAGTCACTCCTTGCCTTCAATTGCCACCTTCATCAACAAATGATTTCCTGTTCATGAAGAGCTTTAAAAAAAAAAATCTGCTTCCCTGAAACAAAAGTAATATCAGTGAGCTCAAAAAGGTACCTGTTCCATTTAACTTTTGAAAAGAATAAAATGTTTAAAAAAGCATTTGAGAGTTGATGGAAAGCAAGATTATATGACAGGTGACAATTAATGCAGTAGAATCATGGAAATTATTCCTTGAAGTTATGAAATCTATGGTAGATATCAAACTTCTTTTGATACCACCTCAATGATTACTTGTTAAATATATATATATATTTTACATAAAACAATTTTGAATTAAAGCACTTCAACTTTAACTGAACTTTTATCCATACCAAAATGTTGAGTATTAATTGGGTAATCGGGTTCTTCTTTTTAGAGCTACATTTGAATTACCGTACCTTATGAATTTCAGCAATTTCAAAGCAGGACGCTTTATGTACAATCATTTTCTTCTCGCAGTATATGGAGCTACACTTTTTTTTCTTCAAGATATGTTTGGTATCATGTTGTGGATTATGAACAAAATGAACAAAACAAAATAGAAAACAAATAAACAAACAACAATAGTAGTTACATGGCATAGACAGACACAGAAGTTTTGACATGGCCTTCCCCCGCGCAGGGGCTGCCTCTCAATTTGTCCATCAACTTTTTCTGCTGTTTAATTTGGCGACACATGTCTTCAGAAAGACCTTGCTTTCTCAGATCTTCTGGGATGGTAGCCAAGTAAACAGGCTTAGCGTGTCCATCATAGTGTCGTACCTTGGTGTTTCAAGACAGGCTCTTTTGTCAATTTTTGTCATTAAAAAATAATACTGGGATTCCACACAATGTTTTGTATGTGGAGGGCGGGGGAGGTATTTGATTCAAATTATTGGTGTATGCCCCCTCCCCCCCCCCTCCCGATTATTTTTAAAATTGTAGGTTCTATTAATGCTTAGACCTGGATATGGATGTTTGTGTTGAAATGTTTATTTTGTTGTGATCTACTATTAATTAAGAAAAAAAATCATTAATTGCAAATTGCCTGAAAGCTTTTACCCAGGTAATGAATATTTATTCATAAATATCAGGATAAACAAAAAATGAACAAAAATTACTTTGTGAACAAGAAACATGGACTTTTACTGTGTGGTTAATTCTGAATAATAAAAATAATAATAATTATAGGCATTTCTATAGTGATGTCTACATGTATCTAGAAATTCTATTTCGAGGTGCGTTAATGAAGTACATGTTGTGCCAATATTTACATTGATAAAGCGATTATTGTTAAAAATTCAATACCAAACACCTGGAAGTTCATTCAAGACCTTTCTTTTCTCTGTAGTGACCGGTGACGAATGACATTAATTTTAGTCAAGCGATATAAGGTGTCTATAGTCTCTTGGGTTACCGTATGTATTTATAGTATTTCAAGGTCTGCAGATTAAAACCATATCTGAATGTTCTTTGTTTCCCCAAGCACTATTTTTAACCACAATAAAATTGCTAATCTAGTATGTCTACCTTTGAGCCTCCAGGTACTTTTTAAATGTTAGTCATATATTTTCAGCACAAATTAGTCGCTCTCTCTCTCTCTCTCTCTCTCTCTCCCTCTCTCTCTCTCTCTCTCTTCCTCTTTCTGCTTTTCTCTTCTGCTTTTCTCTTCTGCTTTTTGTTTTCTTCTTCTCACCCCTCCTCCTTCTCTTTCTTCTTCTTCCTTCTTCTCCGTCTTCTTCTGCTTCTCCTCCTTCTTCTCCTCCTTCTTTTTTTCTTCTACCCTTCTTCTTTTCTTCTACCCTTCTTCTTTTCTTCTTTTTCATCATCTTTTTATTATTCTCCTTTCTATTATTCTTTTCCTTCCTCCTCTCCTGAGCTCCTTCTCCTTCTTCTCCTTCTTTTTTCCTCCTTCTTTTTTCCTCCTTCTTTTTCTTCTCCTCCTCCTATGACAATATGGTGATGATTGGAGAGTAATATCCGTGTGAGTGTGTCTTGGTCTTTTGAGAGCCAGAAGGGTGTTAACTCTTCTTAGGGTAGATTTTTTTTTCTTCTCTGATCTTCTTCCACACTTGCATAATCACGCACACAAATTATTTTTCACCTCTTCCCAGAACTCAACCTTCTCTTTAAAGATACTATGTCCCTTTTGCAGCCAATATCAAATTATGTAGAACTTTGCAGGATTTATGAATATGTCATATATACAGTATATGTCCTTTCTGTGAAATTTAAACATTAGCAGTGTCCTAATATTCAAATTATGCAAGGAAACTCGTTACTTGCTAGACTTCACTGTCAGACACTATTGATGAGTGACTGACTGGCTATCTTCTTCTTTGGTAATAACATGTATACAATTAGCTGTAAAGGGTACATGAGCATTTGTCTACATCAATAACCCACTTCTTGTAATGGCCAAAATTAAACTGATTGAATTTTTGCGCAGCATAAAATGTATGACCATTCGGTACATTGGTCTGAAAATCAGACTATTACTTACTGACTCTATAGCTCTTAAGTCGATTTGACAACTAATAGTCGTTATTTTCCCACTTAAAGACATTTTCAAGCCCCCCCCCCCTTTTTTTTTTAGGGAAGTTCTAAATTAGTATTATCTTTTAAATGCTGTTGGAATTTTACCTTCATTTTTGGGGGCCTGCAGATGGGACATAGTACCTTTAAAACCTGTCTACATTTGGAGATTGCAAGTCTGATCTGATTCTCATGTTGTCTTTGCCTTCTGCAGACTGAAAATAAGTGAGACATTTTCATTGCATTGATCATATCAACGCTCTCGTCATGTATTCGTAACGTGAGAAATGCTTTCCACTTCGGTTACTAAGATAAAGTGGGTGATATGCATAGTATCCCCATGGCCCACTTTCAAAAGTTTGAACAATGTCCCCCTCAAAGCTATTGCACGTCTCAATCTCAATCTGGAATCTGATTTTTATTTGCCAATTTACCCAGAAAATAAATGGAAGAAAGTTGATGAAAAGGTCTGCATTCGTCCTTGAATCCTTCAGAAAATGATTTTGTAAAAAAAAAGAGGTTTCCAAATCTTGCTCTTCATATTCTTATTCATCGTGGTTTATCCTATTTTATGGTGTATCTGTTTCACAAACATTAGGCAGTACTGGTCCTGTAGACATAGGTAGTTTTATTTTCAATACAATACTAGCATAACTAGCAAGTCTGGGAATACATACTTTTTAAATGCACTGTATACATGTTCCTTTTTTTTGGTAGTATGATGATTATTTTGGCTTCAGCTGAATCGTTCAAAGTGGGCTACAGGTCTTATTCTTTAAAGTAATTTTGGCGTTTTGATAAAGATTACTAGAAAAATATGCCAGGTTTGGGTTATAGCTTTATAGCTGTAATACAAACAAGTACATTTAGGTCTCCCATCCCCTTTTTTATAGTAGGATGGTGATGACTAATGGCTCAAGTTCAAAATCTGCTATAAAGGTCTGATTCTTGAAACTAACCCCCATGTGTGTGTTTTAGCGTAATGCATTCGTCATCGCGCTCCAATCACTGGTGTCTGATGACAGGACACCGGTCATACAGCGCTGACCTACATCTTAGAAATGAATTAATGAGGGTCCATTTGCATCTGTTCCTCTTTCCTGTCATATCTCTCAAAGATACAGTATGCAGGGATTCATTTGCGCACAGGAATGTTACATGTTCATGTACATGTACACATGTAAGGGCCACCTGTGTATTTATTTAAACTGCATTATTGACAAAAAATGTGATTGTTTTGGTTACATACACTGTATAATGATCAGTGTACTACAGTATTTAGATATTTATTTATTTATTTGTTTGTTCACTTGTTTGTTTATTTATTCATCTATACATAGCCTAAATGAAGTAGTTGATTCATTCCACCATTCAACAATTCTCATAAATTTCCCTTTGTTGTTGATATGCCCAACTACATGTATGATTGACTCTACATGTGTATACATTTTATTTTTTCAGTAGTAGCTCTATACAGAGCAAATTTATTTTTCATTTCTTTTCACATAATATAAACAATAACCGACAATAATAAACGTAATGATATAACAGTAATAAGCATTGAAATATCTTTGACATTATTTTTGGTCATTGTAATGCAAAATGATTTAATTACAGGAAATGAAAAAAACAAACCTACTTGAAAGCAAAGCTTGTTAGATGTAGGTTCGCACAATAATAATTATACTTTATACATTTATAACCTAATTTTGAAGAAAAAATTCGGAAAGCAAAAATATGACAGACAATAAAAAACAATTAAACGAGAAAAAAACAAATCAGAAACAATATATGTGACCTACTTGTACATTTTAAATTCATTCATTCAAATTCACCCTCCCCCACTCTTACATGCATCTGTCACTGTTTGTAAGAAGCTCTACTCGTGTAGTACCAGATTGTTCCAACCCTTATCGTTAACTCGTTCGAGACGAAATACAGTACGTACCGTACATATATTCAATAAGATGGGAACATCAAATCCTCCCCTCCTCTTCTCCCCCAGTCAAACCCACACTTTTTCCCTGGCTACAAGCCAGCACAACGTTTAGTGCGTACCCCCTCCCCTGATGTACTCTTTGCAAGACTAGCATTAACACCCCTCCCTCTGCACACCCCTCTCCCCTCCCCAACTAATGTTCCAATAGTATTGATACCCCTCCCTCAGCACCCCCTATCATCTTTAGCCATCCTCTACCACCACCCTGTACACCAATCTGATGAAGGGATTCTGTGAGACCAGCACAGAGACTCTTCCCTCTGCAACCCCCCCCCCCCCCCCCCTCCCCCTCCCCCTCCCCCTCCCCCTCCCGCACACCTTCCAATGTATGGCCTGTACCATTGACCAGTACCCTGTCCTCAATGTAATTACTATCATAGACCAGCTGTGGACACCATTCCCCCTATGCCCCCTCTTCCAAACCCTGACCCCTCCCAGTCATCTACCACCAGCCCTCGATCATTGATTTGTCCCCCTTCCCACTGGACAGGATGAGTAGAAGACCAGTGCTAATTGTTTACCTGGCTCCCAGACCAGAGTAATTTTGTGTTCTCGGCTGGTGTCCCCTTCCCCTCTGACTTCCACCAGCCTCAAACATAATTCTGTACCCCACCCCACCCCGATGGAATAGATTCCACAAGACCAGCGCTAATTATTTCACCTGGATCACTTTGCCCAGACCAGGGTCATAGGTAGTCTCAACTTGGTCCCCCTCTCCTCTGACTCCGACCAGCCTCAAACATTATTCTGTACCCCCACCCCACCCCACTCTACTCCACCCCAACCCACCCCACCCTGATGAAATAGATTCCACAAGACCAGCGCTAATCATTACACCTGGATCACTTGTCCAGACGAGGGTCATGATGTGTTCTCGACCTGGTCCCCCTCCCCTCTGACTTCCAACAGCCTCTACCAGCGATCTGTACCCCACCCACCCCACCCCACCCCATGCACCCCCACCCTGATGAAATAGATTCCACAAGACCAGCGCTAATCATTTTACCTGGATCACTCGCCCGGACCAGGGTCATAATGTGTTCTCGCCCTGGCCCCCCTCACCTCTGACTTCCACGAGCCTCAACCATCGATCTGTACCCCACCCCACCCCTCCCTGATGAAACAGATTCCACCAGACCAGCGCTAATCGTTTCACCTGGATCACTTGCCCAGACCAGCCAGGGTCATAATGTGTTCTCGACCTAGTCCCCCTCCCCTCTGAGTTCCACTAGACTCTACCATCGATCTGTACCCCACCCCACCCTACCCTGATGAAATAGATTCCACAAGACCGACGCTAATCATTTCACCTGGATCTCTTGCCCAGACCAGGGACCAGGGTCATAATGAGTCTCGATCTGGTCCCCCTCCCCTCTGACTTCCAACAGCCTCTACCATCGATCTGTATCCCACCCCACCCCACCCCGCACCACCTTACTCCACCTCATTCCACCCCATCCCACCCTGATGAAATAGATTCCACAAGACCAGCGCTAATCATTTCACCTGGATCACTTGCCCAGACCAGCCAGGGTCATAATGTGTTCTCGACCTGGTCTCATTAATTCACATTATGGGAGCGCCAGATAACTCAGATGTTTTCGGGTAGCTGGAGTGGCAGCTAGTGCACTGGATGGAATACTACTTGATACAAACAGTACATCATCCAACAACTAGTTTTTATTTGGGAGAATTCTCTCTTGGACTATTGCATCACAATGTTATCGCAGCCTCAGAGCGAAAGGGATATATTACCAATGTGAACACCATGGATACCTTTTTAAGTTCCAAGGATACACACGCACAGAAATTTGACCAAGAACGATAAATTACTGACATGGTAATGTATATATTGTTGTGTAATATGCAGTGCATATAGGCCTACAGTATGTACATGTATGTGGCATACATTTGAAAGGATGCTCTTATACCATTGTCATTGTGTGCATATTTTATTTAGGGATAACATTTCCTTGCTGTACTGTACATGTCAAATATTTGTTTGGGTGAAAACTTTCTTGCAGGAGATGTAATTTTTTTTTTTTAAAGAGACAAAACACCTTTATGATATTAACTAAGCTCAAATAATGACCAATAATAACCATTTAACTAGAACTTCACAGAATTTCGAAAATATTGGAATATGACGATACTGTCCAAAAACAAAATCATATTCATTACATTTTGTGATATTAAATGTTGCAATTTGTCTATTGGTGTCTACCAAACACATTTGAAATGAGAGAAAATAAGCACATTTTGCTTTTAAAACTCTAAGATATCGGTTTTACATATGAACAATACCATGATTTTTAAAGTCAATCAGATATTTATTCAATGGTTCAATGCACAATTTAACTACTTCTCAATATTACTTTAAAATGTTAGATTTCCCTGACCTCAAATTCCACATATTTTGAAGGATGGTGCATCATAACTGATAACCAGACCATTATATTATCCTCTTATTTCTGCATTTTTTTCCTGTTTTCCTTGCCATTTTAATGGGATTTTTGAATGGAATCGTGGGTTGAACATAGTCCGTGAGTCATGTGATGGAGCGTCGCGTCAAATCACATTCCCAAACATGAATGATGGGAGCATTTCAGTGATTAGGCAATGTGACTTGCGATGGATTGGTATATAAATCAGTGCGCTTGCGTTTCTACTTCTGCAATGTTGTATACTGCCTATCCTCCCCCGCTCTCTCACTTTAAATTTTCCTGTCTGTTTAATTTTTTCATTCTCTCTTTTTCCTCTTCTTCTTCTCCCTTACCTTATTCACTTTTCCTTCATATATATCTCTCTTTTTCTCTCTCTGCACCACTTTGCACTCTCTCTCTATGTATAAGCCTCTAGTGCTCTCTCTCTCTCTTTTATTCTCCAACTCATTCTATCTACACCTGTACATGTGTCTTGCTCTTGTTCATCCTGCTTCATAATCTTAATCAATCATTCCTTTTTTCTCATTCCTCCCTTTAAAATTCCCTGTATCTCTTTTGCTTTCATTAATTTCTCTCTATCTCCCCACCCCCACACTCACATGCACACTCTCTCCCTCTCTCTCTCTCTCTCTCTCTCTGTCCTTCCCTCTCTCACTCCTTCCCCTCTCACTCCTTCCTCTCTCACTCCTTCCTCTCTCACTCCTTCCTCTCTCCCTCCTTCCTCCCTTCCCTCCTTCCTCCCTTCCCTCCTTCCTCCCTTCCCTCCTTCCTCCGTTCCCTCCATCCCTCCTTCCTCCCTTCCCTCCATCCCTCCATCCCTCCTTCCTCCCTTCCCTCCATCCCTCCATCCCTCCTTCCTCCCTTCCCTCCATCCCTTCCCTCTCTTCCTCCATCCCTTCCCTCTCTCCCTCCATCCCTTCCCTCTCTCCCTCTTCCTCCATCCCCCTCCCTCCATCCCTCCCTCCCTCAATCCTCTCCTCTCTCCCTCCTCTCTCCTTCCCCTCCCTCTCTCTCCCCTCCTCCCTCTCCCCTCCCTCCCTCTCTCTCCTTCCCCTTCCTCCCTTCTTCTCCATCACCCTCCTTCCCTCATTCTCCATCACCCTCCATCTTCTCATTCTCCATCACCCTCCATCTTCTCACCCTCCACCTATCTCTCCTTCTCCATCTCCTCACCCTGTATCTCTGTGGGAGTATGAAAGAGAAAGTGCACAAGGCTAAAGCATTTTAGGGCAAGTATTTAGATTGGGCGAGAGGACGACCTCATCCCAGGTCACATTCACTTACTTTCAATTATAAGATAGGACATTGATACTGGAGATAAACGAATGAAGTCCAAGATACGATCTACACACATGTTCTTCATTGGAAACCCACAGTCAGCAGGCGTAAGCCCTTGTCAGTCATAATGCATAACACAGGGTAACCCTGTATTTTAAGTTAGAGATATGATCGGATTGGATGATCGGGAGGGAAATCTGATGAATGTTTTGGTTTTAATCTGCCTCCAAAGAATTGCCCAAATTTGATAATATTGAGTACTCTGATACCTAAAATCACTCTTTACCTGTATAATTCCTTCATTTAGTTATTTTCTCTTTCACATACATTGTACAAGCACAAAGCTAACTACCAAAGGACCCTACACATTATTTACAAAGATGAATTAGTCACGATATTGAATAACTTTTATCCCGCATATTAGCTCCATTTTTTGAGCAAGAAGGCTTATAAATATATGTAGCCACGTGTATTAGCAACAAATTACAGGGATGCCAAATTTCAGGCAATAGCCTGAATTCAGGCCCTGGCAAGTTTTTTTCAGACCATAGTTTAGGCTCTTTTGTGTACAAAATAGCTCATTCTAGGTGATTTTCAGGCCCTCTGATCAATTCTAACTGGCATCCTGGAGATTAGCTTAAATACATTCTCTCCTATACCTGTTACAAGACTCCTACAGTTCACATCTAAATAAGATCATTTGTGGGTGCAATTTCCATCTTTTGAAAGCTGATTGGATTTGCCATTAAACATGTAAATTACATGCACGCCCATTTAATAAGGAGAGATAATGTCAATTGCTTTACAACTGCATGCAGCACGTATGAGCAACAGGTGAGACTGTACTCTCTCTCCTACACCTGTTACTTGACTCCCACAGGTTCATATCTAAAGAAGATGGCGTATGGGTGCAATTGTGTGTCGTGTGAAAGGCCTAATACTCCCACTTGTGTTCATGCATCATTAAAGTCGGCCCCATTCAGACGATCAACATCACTTGTATAGCTGTATGAGAACATTGTATGTATATTAAAGTAATTACGTTTTTCTTGTCTGAACAGCTGGTATAAACTAAACGTCATATAGCAATTCAGATGTTTGAGCATTGTTTCGACTTTCGAATGATGACTTGATGAAGAATCAGCATCTATGTCTACTGATGATTAACCAGTTGTCATCTGTTCTGAAGCTAAACATACATGGATATACATGTACATGTATGTATCAATTGGCCTCTTCAAGTTTGTTTGTTTTTTTCAAATTTCATCGCCTTACTACCATTGACAGTAACTCTTATGACCTTCTTGCAGCCAGCCAACGATTTTGTTTTCTTTGAATATAAACACACCGCTTTGGCTTCAAGATGATTCTTTAGACAATGTTTCTTTATAAGAGTTCCATTTAATTAGTTTTGTTTACACTGAAGGCCCTGCAATTATCATTTTGCTATCATTTGCCAGGTACCCATTTACATGTACACCTGCGTCGTCAATAGTGGCAAGTTTGGACGTTAGTGCTGGGTGGGGATTTGAACCCCCAACCTTTGGATAGAGAGTCTATTGAATGAACCACTGTACCACGAGTCCTCCATTACTTCTTCTCACAATATCCTTTCTTTCTGTTCGAGTTGCGCATAAATTTCTTTTAGTGTGAACTTGCCTTGAGGATGATGTTGTTGTATTTGTCATCTCGGTGTAATGATGCTGTGTGGTTCAGTATGATGATGATGATTCACAGCAGCTGGCAGAGAGCGCATCTTGGTTTCACTAGCCTCGTATCCAAGCATTCACAGTAATTCCCCATCTCGACAATCTATTTTTAATATTTAAGGGAAATAAATTAAGGAAAGTTAGTCCATCTCAGCTTTCCCAACGAATGAAGCAGTCCGTTTACCTGCTTAACAAAAGAATTGGTTCAAATATTATTGCATCTGATAAATATTCTGATTGCCTGGCTGAAAGGGCAGGTGTGTTATGGGAATACCCTGAGGTGTATTACAAAATTTGCTTGCCGAGACACCAAATTCACTTTCTCCAGACACACATTATGTATCAAACAGTTTAATTTTTGCAATTTCTGTTCAGATATGATTGTTTTAGTTTTGCCAATACTATGCTGATATTCAGATTTTTTTCCCTGCATAAAGAGGAAATTGCTTTTCTGTCATCTTTGTATGCAAGTGTTATTGAGAGCCTACTTGAATAGTTTGGTTGCCCAAAGACATTTTGCAAGAGGATTTGGAACACTGTATGCTGACTGTCTTCCACTTCATTCTTTGTTGATAATGTCCTCTGATCTTGTGTGCATCTTTCTCTTTCTCTGTTTCTCTCTCTCTCTATCTTTATCTCTTGGTTCAGCTGTAGAATAACTACTTCAGCTTTTAGATGAGACTAGCTATATCCCTGTCGTTGAGACCTACATGTACATGTACATGTATGTAATGTACTTTACATCTCCATAGCATAGCGCCTGTTTCTCAGTACGCTACAGATGCATCACCATTGTGCATTGTACAGTAACAGAGATGCCAACCGTTACGGTTTTGCCGTATTTGTTACGGTTTTAATGCTCTTGTTACGGCGTTACCGTAAACAATCAAAAGGCTACGGGGAAACGATAAATAAAAGTACATTATAGCCAATGCCGCCTTATCACATAGCCTCCGTACACAGCACTGCATGTCGTACGCAATTACTCATAAGTTCACTGAATTTGACTACACTGGATAGGCACTTTCGCGCACATGGTCCGTCCGCCGCCATCTTAATTCCGAAACAACACGGCCGCCGTCATTACTGTTTTGATGCTAGTAGTATACTACGTGCATTTTGGGGGGAGCATGGTGGTGGATGATCGTGCGCGCGGCGCCCGCAATACCCATTCAAAGTATAGTAGCGAAGACTTCAGTGATTAAGCGGGCGCATTGGGGCGCATTGCAAGTGCGGTATACGGTGTGTTGTTGTTCATGAACGCTGGTGTGTCTGTGGTATTGGTGAGTGTGCGTGTGTAGGATACAAGTTCTGCCATTTGACTGGATTTGAATTTGCCGTTCGACGCTTGAACAAGGTGTTTTCTTCCTGAGTATTATCATGGATTCACTCTAAAGAGCGAGTACCCATGGAGGATATCCTTTGACTGCAAACAGATTTAAAAAAACGTTTTTTATGCTAGGTTCGACATCTTTATTTTGGACTTAAAAATGGTAGGTTCGAAATCGGAAATGCAGTAAGAGTGATTGGGTGTTTGTGTACGTTTTCCGCGAAAATTATGCTGCGGTGTCTTGCGTTACGGAAAGACCCCCATTTGTTACGGACAAATGTGTTAAATGTTACTGACAGCCATCCTATAGGGTTGGCATCTCTGCAGTAACACCATTTGTAGAAATCTCTCTTGTCTCTTTCTCACTCTGAGTGCTTCTGACTAGGCCTGTCCTCATCAGCTCGAGTTGACCAAATAGCCGTTATTTTGTGATCCTGGAAATTAGCCTGAAGTTACAAATCGCGTCTTCATCAGTTTCAAACTCAAGCTCAAGAAATTTGGGCTTTGCAAACTAGCCCAAGATATCTTGGGAAGATTACCCAAGCAAATAGCCCGCTATTTCGTGATCGGGCTCATTTCCGGATCAGAAATAGCGGGTTATTCGGCCAACTCGAGCTGATGAAGCCAGGCCTAATGATTATTCATATCCTACTATGTATCCCTCCGTAATAATGTACTCATCTTTGAAATTGATGGTCATTCTTTGTCTTGACCTCCTAAACACCCCCCCCCCCTCCTTCTCCATCCATCCCTTCCTCTCATAATGGTCCCCCTCCCACCCCCCCCCCCAGTGTTCCCAAATACACATGTCCATGTATCCTTTCATGTATCCATCCTCGATCCACTCAACTCTGAAATTGAAGGTCATTCTTCGTCTTGCCCTCCAAAATACTCGCCCAGGTTCAAGGATAGGTCGAGATGCCTACTGGAGGTGTAATAAATGACTCTTCACTCAAAAAATTTGCAATGCTCCATTGAACATCTGCCGAGAAGCTGCATCAGATGACATTGAACGTAGTAACTATACCTGGGTGTAGCTAGTTCGGGGGCTGTTCACATCGCTGCCGTTAGATGGCTTGCAGGCACAAACTCTTGTCAGTCGGTGTGCATAGCATTGTCTGCATTATGAGACTACAGCAGGCCTGATAAAAACCCGATTTAAATCAGTTTCCCCAATTTTGTTTCCTGATTTTTTTTGTTTTTTACCCAATTTTATTTTTCTTCCCGATTTTATCCTGATTTTTCCCTTGTTTTCTCTATTTTTCCCTATTTTTCCCAATTTTTCTTACCGGTACTCAAAAGAGGGGAATGTTGTTAGATTTTGCCCCCGAATCCTCTTTTTTTTTTTTACTCAAGGGGGGCATGGTTGAGGCGTGCTCACTAATCACCCCTGCTACAGTTTGTTCTGTAGTTTGGCCGCTCTGGACACAGCCAGAATCCGACTAATCTAGGCTTTACTCAAAGAGTTAATGTAGGAATTGGGGTAAATTTTCTAATTATGGTTAAAAAATAAAATGTAGGTACATGTATGTGCACACCAGACACACTCATTTTTTACATTCATCGTGTATGTTTCTTAATTAATGAATTCTTTCTTCTTGTGTACAAAGGCTTTACATGTACGTAAAAACTGGTCAATGCTTTTGTGTGTAAGGAGTGGGTACTTAAGGTTTGTTTACAGATGGTGCATTACAGAAATACAGTAAAAAATGAACAGGGTATTAAAGCCTATCTGCACTAGTTTGGACAGGAGGGATTGGACCTCCCTGCAAGATCACTGATCGGTGGTTATCTCATCAAATCAGCTCTCAATTAACATAAGGAAAAGGGGATCATGGGGGACCAACAGGCACTGATTAGGCATTGTTTGCTACATAGAGGGTGCAAGTAGCACGAGTATGTAGGTGACCTGAGGTCAGTGCAGCAATATGTGAACGAGGCCGTGGGAAGCTGTTCACATTGCTGGTTGTGGTAGCTAGATGTAGGAGGATGTCATCACATTCATAATGATACAGATATATTCTGATTGTACTATCTAGAGATTGTCCCCTATGCATCGGTAGCGGACTGTAACAAAGATATCTCTGTCAGTGATGAGACATTTGCTTTTGCAACAATTGCTTCCAGCTTCATTTCATAAAAGTTATAGGGTTAGGTTGCAATAGACTTTTTCATAATATATTCACATCTAATGCACACATTTTTAAGTGCCTTGTTACAATTCATTTAATTCACCAATTACGAATAATCAAATTTCAATAGTCAGAATGCAAATTGCATAGATTATGCGTTGCTAGGTAGGGCATGCCATAAATATTTGTCATACCCAGCAACAATTAATGTATGCAATTTGTGATGTGGTGAAGTTGAGTTAAACAAAAATTGTGTGAGCAAAATTTTCTGAGTGTGCAAGTTGGATTTTGTTTTGAGCAAACTTCATATTTTTGTCCATTTTTCCAGAGATTTTTTAGGTGTCTTTTTAGAGCTTTCAAAAGGGGAATTGTTTTTGCCCCCTACATAATATATATATTATATTTTTGTTTGTTTGTTTTTCCGTCTAGCCTGAGTTTTCACAACTCTCTTTGGAAATTGGAATACCAGCTTTAACATTATTTGAGTGCTTTAATAGCCAAAATCATCACATTGTCTGCAAAGCACATCAGAGTGTTTACACGGCTGTGTTATACAAAGTGGTGCCGAACCCCGCAGCTGCTATTCGATACAGGATTAACAGTGATACTTCCCTGAACGTTATTGATCTGTATAACTAAAGTGTCCCTTACTCTACCTGCACATTATGTAAATGGGAAAGCCTGTCCGCATTGCCATGATTGTATTTGCTTCTAGGCATATAATATGTCATCTGTTAAGAGCCAGGAGGGCATTAAATCACATTCT
This sequence comes from Strongylocentrotus droebachiensis, assembly GCA_035222895.1. Lineage (NCBI taxonomy): Eukaryota > Metazoa > Echinodermata > Echinoidea > Camarodonta > Strongylocentrotidae > Strongylocentrotus > Strongylocentrotus droebachiensis. Next base: position 169,854 of record JAVYIG010001120.1, read on the forward strand.
ATAACTCAGTGTAAACGCCCTTCTGGCTCTGAACAAACACAAATTTAAACATTATAAATTAAATATCAAGGCAGTACAGTTATATGTATAATAATAATTACAGTGCTTATATAGCGCCTAACACTTACTTTGTCAGAATTCTCTAAGTGCTCTATACATTAATAATGCAGCATAATTACCCTGGCTTCATAATTACGTATTTTGATTGTGTACCTTGTTTTAGCCTGCGAGGCCAAGCCAAGCTCAAGCTATTGCACAAGTATCATGTATGTGACTGACCACATGAAGGATTTCAGTATAGTACATGTATTTGATGAGTATATCAAGCTGATAGTCCTACTAGAGCTCGAATCAGACAGAACATCAAATAAAATGATATTATTATTTCAAATTCAATTCAATAATAATTCAATAATTAGTCAATAATAAAATTTGGTTACCTATGGATGTGCATTGGACTTGCCCTTGAAATATAAATATAATGCAATCAGTGCAACCATTCAAAGAGGAAGATAACAGAAAGTGAACAAAAGTGAAACAGAGAGGGAATGGGAGAGACAGAATGAGAGAGGTGACAAAGAGACAGAGAAGGAGAAAAAGATATAGCGTGTCAGTGCGTGAGAGAGAGAGAGAGAGAGGGGGGGTGGACAGAGAGAGAGAGAGAGAGAGAGAGAGAGATAGGTGTATGCACATATGATGAGCCATACAATGCAAAAAATTAATGTTTTTGCTTGCCAAAACCATATAGACATAATGACAAAGTTATATAATCTACCTGAGATTAGTGGATCAAGGATCTTAATCTCAGCCAACAGGTGACTGACGGTGCAACCTGTTGTGGTGAATTGCCGTTTGGTCTACAAGCAGTTTGTCTACTAGCCAATTGGTCTATTCCCATATGGTCTAGACCCAGCCTGTCTACTATCCACATGGTCTAATGATCATTTTGTCTACTTATCGTTAGGTCTAATCTCCAAAAAGTCAACTTGCCATTTGGTCTACTGCCCATTTTGTCTACTTTCCATAAGTTAGGAAAAGGCGCTATATCAAATATCTTTTAGAACGGAATCCATTGTTATAAATGTGCATACAGTGTACTCTTGAACTGGGCGCTTTCTTTGAATAATTTTGATATATGCTTTGATTTTATGATCTTATCCGTGAGGCAAATATGAGACCTATTTAAAGTTCACTGTATGTAGAACATATGGTTACAGGTCAGCGGGTCTACATTGTTGGTATTTTGTATGTTGATTCTATAGAAAGTTCCATAGGACCATGACAAAGTACATGTAATTGAATAGATATTGCCTATTCTATTTACACATGGCCTGGTTTTATATGAGAATGCTAGAAAATTGTGTTTATTGACTACATATACCGGTAGGTTTATTCACTATAAAGCAAGCTGACTCGCAATACTTTGTGACAAAAGATATTTTTAAGCTGTTTCCAATTGCACGCTGGTTTCACTGCCAGATGTTGAACTTTGGGAATTTGGGGTATATATCTCACCGACTAGACCAACATGGAAATAACTATAGTAGCGAACAGTCAATGGTTATTGATAATTCATTGTCCATTTAGTGATCAGACTTGGGTATAACTCCTGCTATTTTTTCTAATTATTGCAGCCTAGTTATGTGAATTGTAAGTTAATACTTAAATAGTTCTATGAGGACATCTATCTACTATCATATTTGTCTTATGGATGCATTTTACCATTATAATTACATGTGCATTTCAAGTCTATTTGAAATCCACTGGTTTTTATTTTGAAAACTTCAAAACATACATTACTATTAAATACACTTTGTAACTTACATGTTTCTTGTTTTTTCTTTCTTTTATATGCCAAGCATGTCTTTTCACCAAATGCATTAAACTAGATATAGATGTAGGACCCGCACATGTAAGATGAATACAGAAAGATGGTTGTCGCACCTCAGACAAAGAGGGAGCCCTAATCATACCACTGTGGGATGGCAGACAAAGCAGTGGTACCGTGTACCCATTTTTGGAACTTCCATGTCCTTGTCTTTATGACAAGCTTTTCAGAACCAAAGATGATTCCATTGGAGTCAATAGGACTATTCAACATAAAGACAATTTTTAAAGTTTCCAAAATGTTTGTTTTCTTTGACCAAAGTGATGGTCACAAATCTGTGTTTAATAAAGCAAAGGAAAATTAGAAAAAGTGCCCTCTAATTTGGCATGGGCACATGCCACTGCCCCCCCCCCCCTTGATGATCAACTTACTCTGTTCACATTGATGTATATTTCATATGTAGTTTTGTTTAATATGTAATTGTTTATCGTTGAATTTTATTTGTTATAGCGCGTAGAGACTTTGGTGGTTCAAGCGCTTTATAAGCACTGTTTTTATTATTACTATTATTATTATTATTATGTACAAATGTACACGTACAAGTATGTATGTCATATATTTGCAACAAGCTACCGATAGTGGCCCTAGGAAAAAATGTATTTATCTGATAATATTCAGTCGGTCCGCCCATTGTTGCCGGGGTGGGGTTGTTCAAAGGTAGATTCTGCGAACTTCAATAGACCCTCTAGATATTGCTCTATACACTTGACTCTGTAATTCTAAAGGTGTTGTTAAGTTTGAGATCTGGGCAAGTGCGATGGTTGAATGGACGGTTGTATATAAAGCCTAAAGAAATCTGTATTTATATTTCATGCATCGATTATTTCTGTCTAGCGGACAGCCATGCGTGATTGTCCTTCAAAGTATGTGGGGTATATGTTCAGGACAGTGTTGGATTTGACCTTGCCAATGCAGTCAATGTTGTTTATATATCTCGGTCATCTTTGTCTGTTCATTGGTAAGTATGCAAATGGGATTATACCAACCATTGGTATTTTGGAGAAATGATCCCTATTTTTGTTGCCTTCAGCTTGACGTTATGAGCCCTAGATTACTCTCTTTGTAGTTTATGTATCAAAAATTATGAAATAAGAATGTTCCTAATTTTGCCTTGAGAGACAGATTTTGTAGTGATGATAATGATGATGGCTTCTTATCTAGCGACAGGTGTGAGCCTCTACTAGGCGCTAATGGAGCCCTAGTATGGATTTCTTGTACTGTACATCAGGGAATGTTTCAAGATTCTATTCATTTTTAATTAGCATATTTATATTTCTGTGTCATACATGTATATGTTTAATGAGGCGGGAGGGGGGATCCAAATTGAGTATATTGAACTTGAAGCTACTTTAATGTTCCCTTCTTAATTTATGTTTTATCTTTCTCTTTTTCTTTTTTCTCCAGTGCTGGGAGTGTTTGCTAGGAAACTGATCCAGCAGCGTACCCAATTTGGACCTTTCGTTGCCCCGCGTGTGCCCTACAAGATCGAGCCGGACCCGTTTAGATTACTTTACAAGGTAAAGTACCATCAATTCTTTTTTTGCAACGTTCTTTAATAGACATTGTCTGTTGAGAGACAAAAAGACGTTAAAGTCTGTGTCAAAGTTTATAGGTTAATGCCGTTCTCACTCTCAGCAAACGATATCTTGTCAGCAGACGATATCTTCTTTGCAGATGATATCTTCTCAGGAGACGATATCTTGTCAGCAGACGATATCTTCTCAGCAGACGATATCTTCTCAGGAGACGATATCTTCTTTGCAGATGATATCTTCTCAGGAGACGATATCTTGTCAGCAGACGATATCTTCTCAGCAGACGATATCTTCTCAGGAGACGATATCTTCTTTGCAGATGATATCTTCTAAGGAGACGATATCTTGTCAGCAGACGATATCTTCTCAGCAGACGATATCTTCTCAGCAGACGATATCTTCTCAGCAGACGATATCTTCTCAGCATACATATCTTGTCAGCAGACGATTTCTTCTCAGCAGACGATATCTTCTTAGCAGATGATATCTCCTTAGCATGCAGATGTTAGTGGTTTTGAAGGATCGGTGACTGCCCGAGAAAAAATGAGCAATGCTTTTGAGTACCTAAGCATGAAACTAATAGCAGGGCCAGATGCTATTAAACAGGTCCGTGGGTCACATGGGCACCCCAAATCTAATTCTGGTCCATTCCCCCCTCCCCCTTTTTTAAAAACAGGAACCCGATACTCCTTTGTAAATTTCAATCCGGAATCTTTGTGGAAAAACAAAAGTGGATCCTTGGTTTTAACAAATCGCTCATGGATCATGCATAAGTGACACTAAAAATGTAAATCCAGGCCCCCTACAAATTAACGAAAAAGTACCTGTAAGTCTGTTTTCATTAGCTTGAGTTTGCCAAATAACCCACTATTCTAACTATCCCACGATCGCAAATTAACCAGTTAATTTGCGTCTTCATCAGCCCGCAGTTGCAATTAGCGGGATATTTGGTCGAGAAATCTTGGTCTTGTTTCCAAAACATCCTGCTATTTGAATAGCGAGCTACCTTGCGTCTGTCTGAACTACGGTAGTTTGTGATGATCGAATCAAGTCAAGTCAAGTGAATTTGCAATTTCGAGCTTTGGGATAATATCCCGAGTCTGAAAATAGCGGTTCATTTGGCAAACTCGAGCTGATGAGGACAAGCCCAAAAAGGTTCCTGTGAAGCCTTGTCTAGGGCTTCAGGTACCGTCTGTGGAACTTGATAAATACTTTGCAGTTTAGAATTGATGACTTACGAAAGGGAATAAGCATACCAAATTGTTTTCGAACAAAGGAGGTTCATGTTCCAAGGCCACTGCGATATCTACGGAACCATAATGTCTATTTCTTCATAGTCTAATAGTTTCTGTGATGTCTCCTAATAGCCTATTACCTCTTTTTCTTCTATATGTTGAGTTGACTAAATAATTCATACCCTTTGCAACTATGAGGGTTTTTGTTGGTGTTTTTCATAGCTCAGGAATGAAAGGTGGACTAGTTGAATTAGGGTCTTTGTTGAATACTTTAAGGTGTATTAAAGGTTTAACAAGTCACAGTCTTAATAAAAATCGGGACAAATCAATTTGTTACATACAGGTAACGGTATTTAAAAATTTACAAAAGTGGGTAAGGGTATGAATAATTTAGTTGTCAACTGTTTGTGTCTATTACATGTACAAGTATTTCTTGTAATCATCACAGACACATTTGCAAAGACTTTTGTCAATAGCATAATACATGCACTGTATGGCCTTTAGATAGAAAATCCATTTTGTACAACGTGTACATGTATGACATTGCAATGTTTGCACATTCCAAAAGCTGACACACGTAGCTATTGTAATTGCCTTAAACATGTCAATTCTTTGATATTCTACTCTAGAGTTGATACTGTTTGTACAACAAGTATAAATGTTTCACTTAAAGATAAAGTTGAGTTCTGGTCATGTGATTGCATTGTGAAAGAAACAGTGTGGAATCTATCAGAAAAGGTTTATCATCTAGTATATAAGAATTTGTGTGTATTGCAAGGTTCTGGAATCATCAAAATGATAATAAATTTGGCCAAGTCTTGGTAAAGTTACAAACACTGTACACAGAAAGATGTATATGGGACTACACGAACACGTGGCGTAAAAATCCTACCCCCAAGTTTTACGATGTTACATGACATATTTAGAATATGAAGGCATTTTAAGAGCCATGCTTTTCAGGGAACATGTCTTATCTGATGTTCTTCCACACTTGTATAATGATAACGCTCACAAATTATTTTTCACCTCTTCCCAGAACTCAACCTTCTCTTTAAGTGCCCTTCAGAAGGGGGAGGGGGGAGGGGGTATAAATATCGCTTTCATATTTTACACGAGCAGAGTGAGAGAGTTCAACCACAATTAGGTCTTTATCTCGAACCCAAACCATATTTTTCGCGCTACTGTTTCGACGACTAAGCATGTGTCACTGCAGTATCGCGACCCACAAAAACATGAATGCTCTTCTCATGTTACGCATGTCGTAACCGAGCACTCCGCATCCCCCTAGCGACCATCCCATGTCAGCTCTAATCCCGCGGAAGCTGTCAAAAACCACAATTGTCGCGAGCAGCGCGCCCCGGGAGAGGGGCTGAGGGAAGATAATCGGCAGAGATAATCTGGGTGATCTCCCCTCTTAAAATGTTGTCATAATCCAAGGGTAAGTGTTGATGAGGTGTGATGGAACGTACAGGTAAAAGGCTTACTAGGATTTAAAGGTGAAGGCCAGGTGGGTATTAATTTCACACATTTGAAGGGGCTTGGTTGCGGGCTGCAGCCAGGGGAAAGTAGGTCCATGTGTACTCTCTGGTCGGTCGGCCGGCGTGAACTGTAATGGACATGCTCGTTAGGCGCGGGGGTCTGCCGACAATCGTCATGTTCAAGGCCATTATGATCTATTTCCTGCAGATAGAGTTCAAAGTGTCCTTTCTCTATCTTTATGCACTTTTCTCCTCCCTATAATCCCTGATTGCTCTCCTTGTCATGTTCCTGTGATTTTTTGTGGCTACCGTATTTTGTCCGCCCCCCCCCCCTCCCCCGATCCCTCCTCACAGAAGCTGCACTGCATGCAGGGTAAAAAAATAAGCTTCCCGTGTATGAGAGCCATTTGTACATATACTCAAAAGTCAAACTATCATCTGCTGTATTAAAGGGATCGTTTAACAATGTTAAATCTGAGATACACGGCCCTACGTGTTATCAGTATCTGTGATATGGTGTAATATTGAAGCCCTAAAAAAATTGCGCTTCAAAATGATCAAGAAGTGCCTTAAAAAAGTAAAAATCTTTGAGTGACCGGTTTTACCGTACTCGTTTTCCCCAATTGACTGTAAGGGTTATGAAAACCGTCAGGCAAACGGTTTTCAAAATTTGTAATTTCAATCATAAATATCTTGATTATCAGACGGGCGATCGGCTTTTAAAAGTCATGGGGTTCCTGACTGACCTAAAGGTTTATAATTATCATTGCATCATGAGCTAAATCCAGAATTTTGTTTCAGAATCTGAGACAAAGTTACCGGATCCCTTTAAAGTGAAGGCATTACAGTATAAATGTTTTAATCATTGACAAACCAGATTATTTTCCTTGGATATTTTTTAGAATTAAAGGAGCAATGTGCTCCCAGCCCCTGTCTTCTTTTCCAATTTCTGTTAAGCATCCTCCATCAGGTTAGGGACAGGTATAGTGAACGATTCATCAGTAATTGTTTTTCTTCAGAAAGATGGTGGGAAATATGAAAACTATCCCTCCCAGACCAAGTTTTCAACCTCGGCATGGAGGACTTCACTTTCAGAATGTTTCCTACATATGAAAATGAAATGTAAATTAGGCTGTCAAAAACACTCATGCAAATCCCTGATACGTACTACTTGTGCCTTTAAAGGATCTCTCCAGGTTTTTGGGGGTGACTAGGAATAAGTTGTGGTTTGAGGTTTCCCTGTGGTTTCCATCACTTCCCATCCTTAACCTATGATCATGCCCCTTTCATATTAGGGTAGAAGAGGGTCGAGTTCGGACTGCATCAAGATCTAGTCAGGACTCTGTTCAGACTGTAGACCCAAAGTCAGTTTTAGTGAAATCTGATCGGACAGAAAAAAATAAAGTTTGACCAACTCAAATTTGACTTAGGAAGTGTAATGAACTCATGTTTTGCATAATTAAAAAAAAAAATTGATTTGACGCGGGGAACATTTTACTTTGAGATGAGGGTTAAATCCAAACCTAGTCTTGATGGAAGGCTATTTCTCTGTAGTACATGTGCATGTATGAATGGAATCCTCACAACCCAATATGGCCCGAGATCTCCCTGTTGATGTGTCAATTGTTGAACAGCAAGATAGTGGGAGTGCCAAACATTGGGCCTAGCTGAAATATGGCATAATTAGGGATGAAAATTGAGCGAAGTCTTTTGCTCTTCACTATTAAATCCAGACTCAACCCTTAAAATGGTATAAGTTTTCATAGATCTTCATACCCAAATCGATGATGAAATCGGCGGTGTGGATACGACAGCTGGAAGGGAAGACCAGCTTCAATAGCATCGTCCAGCGTTACTCAGTCACCATATTGCATGGCCTGTACCTGACACTAAAGATGTGGTTTGAGTTGGACATCCTACGTGTCATCAGGGAGATGGTGTCATGCAACCTTTTAATATCAAACGGTAAAAACATTTCTTGTAGCTTGCACTTAATGTGTGTCTGGATTTGACACCAAAAGTGTTAATACGACTACGGACTATGCAACATACGCGAAACCGAAGCGTGAGGATAACTTCTGTCTGTTTCGCGAACGCTGACCATGTATAGATTCGTTTACGTGCTGTTGTCCACAAAAAGACGTAGATGCCTTTAACCAGCACTTGACAAGCTACACTCCCTTTAATCTTGATCTTAATCTCACCATCTCATTAATGAATCTTTTCATTTCATAACACAAAAAGAAAGTGAGAATATGATATGATTGCATTTTGAAAACTAAAATTAAAGTTGAAAATTAAAGCTAACCCCTTCCCGACCCAATTGATCTGTGTGTAACAGCTCCGTTGTCTCAATCTACAAATCCCATGGTTTTAAGCATTCACAGACAGTTGTGAAATAATCACCAAATCAATCAGATTAACATTCCTAATAAAATCATAAGAGAAGAGCTTTGAGCTCCAACGATACTGTACTCTCAGCTTTTATCCTCGATCATGTGAGCATCAGTGACAGGTCGACAACACAGCGAGGGAGCCCTGCTGGTGACGCACCCCAATAAAAACATCACCCATGCCTGCTCTGCAGTGAGTCATGTTTCATGTTAAAGGTTAATGTGCAGCTCTCTGGTAATGTGAGCTAGAAATTAATGGTAATGGAATATTTAGTGCTTTTAATTGAAAGTAGAACAGGAGGTGCAGTCCAACCTGCCTTAGTGGCCACCTCTCTATAAAGGCCACCTGTCTAAAGTATAGGAGCAATGTATTTTGTCTCCCTCAAGAAAGAAATGTGTGTTGTAGGAACTGTCTAGAAAGACCATCTGCCTACAGTGGTCGCTTCCTCTATTTCCCTTGCTTGGCCTCAATAGACACTACCAATAGTAGAAATATATATATATATTATTTTTTTGGATAAAAAAGAAAATCTTAAGTTTGAAAGAGCTAATGTATGTATACATTTAGAATGTCAGAATGCAAACATCCTCACTCCTGCATTCTACACAAATGATTAGTCTAATGCAGTCATACTGTAAGAGATTAAATTATTAAGACTATCACACTGTCTTCCCCAAAAAGCGTTTAATTATTTCCAATACCATACTTCAATTTTCAACTTTTTCTTTCTTGGTTGTTTCTTTAGATATCATTTCCATTTTCTTTTCCAAAGTCAACTTTTCCAAATTATTTGATCGTCCCAAAGTCTGGAATTGGGAAGATCTGTCTGTCATCATGTTAATACTGATCATGAAAAATGGTTTCAAGAGCAAACAGAGCATGTTCACCCCTTTGAGGGAGTAACTAATCGTGATGAAACATTCAGATTTGAGTCAGAAAGTTGAGTTATCATGTCGTCTTTAGTTTTATTATACAAAATAGAAACAAAAGGTAATGTAACTTGATTAAAAGTGACATGTATTTTCCTGTGAAAAAGAAATTCTGAACCTTATGAGAGGTTTTAATCCCTTAATGATACCCTTTCACTCCTGTAATTTAGCAAAGTAGTTGCCCTGATTATCATTCTAGCTCGTTGCTTTTGTTGTAGAGGAGAGATGCATGCGGTGCGAGACTTCCCCCAACCCCAGAGGTAGCTCTGGAGCCAAGTTGACTGTCGAAACAGATTAAGAGGAATTAAAATTCCTGTCAACAATTATTGAATCTATCCTAATGGTTGCATCTTTCAGCCTGGGAGGGGAGGGGAAGGGTGCTTAATACAGGGGGTTTCTGTGGCAGGGGGGGGGGGTGATGACAAGAGGTGGGGGAGGCTAGTGAATTGGTAGAGTTGTAAAATACCTGTAAACAATTATTAAATCTATCCTAATGGTTCCACTTTTCGGGGGAAGGGTGACATAGTGCATTCTGATCGGGAGAGGATCGAGGTGGAAAGTGCTGAAAGGGGGGTGTTGTGTATCAGGGGAAAATACAAGGGGCGGAGGAGGGTTGTTGATTTGAAGAGGTCAGTGGAGGAGATGAAATATAAGTTTTAAAATTTGGGTCAGCATTTATTGAACCTATCCTAATGCTTTCAGCTTGTAGGGGTAGGGAGGGGGCATTTTGATGGAGAAGGGGCGGGGAAGGATGTTGACAGTGCAGTGCCAGGGGAAGACGGGTGGGGGTGACAACAGGTGGGTGGGGGTAATGGTTTGGAGAAGAGAGAGAAAGAGAGAGAAGGTGGTGTAAAATAGTTGTGGTAATGTGACAAGTGAGGGCAGCAGATAGAGCCATCACACCAGGGCCCTGCTTAAAAAAACTTTTTATCAAAACAATAACTGTTACAAGCTACATGTACTGAAATTGTGGCATTTGATTAGCTGAGAGCAAATTTGTCATACATTGTAGATATTTAGCATTTTTTATTGATAACAGGGCTCAGGCTCTTCTTTGCAAAGACTGGCCAACTTCATAATGAAATATGTTGATAATTTTGTTTATAACCCAAATGGTAATAATGCAAGGACAGTGAAACATACATGTGAAGACCACTTCATTGATAAAAGAAATGGTGGTCTTTATGCACAAGTTACAGTAGGTTACTTGAGAATAGGTTTCCATAAAGAGAAACACTGTTGTAGCCAGGGATTCGTAATGTCTTTTCGACAGGATGGAAAAGGTGTTTCTGGTCAGGTGGCTTTTTTTGTTCATTTGGTCACTAAAACAGGAGCAATTATAACAAAACAAAAAAGAAATGTGCATTCATGACCAAGATTAAATATTGTTTGAATGCATCATTTATTGTGAATTCCAGTGTTACAAACAGTATGTTTCCTCATAGTTTTAACCATTCAAACCAAGATTGAATGGTATTGTGTGAATACACCCTGTATTGATTCGGTGTAAAAACAGTGCTTTTCCTCAAAGCTTTAAAGGTAATACAAAGTTTTGGTATGGGGTCATGAATTTCGGTCAAATGAACATACTAGAAGCATATATGCAATCCTACAATATTCAGTGATCGTTGTCGCGGTTAAAATCGAGTCTAAAAGTTATGAAATTGTAAATAATAAACTCTCTATGTTGTATAGTGCCCTCTCAAGGTCAAAATATTAATTAAGCTATAAAACAATGTTTCATGACTAAAATTGACGGTTAGCTATAATTTCCGTTTGGAAATTATATATCAGAACTACATATTCTGATATTTTCATGGTCGCAGCTACCATTGTACGGCCGTGGGCACTACCGTATATAACGGTGTATAAACCGCACTTTTTTGCCGCCGAAAAAATTTCAAAGTCAGGGGTGCGGTTTATACACGGTACACCAAAACAAAAAAACAATTTTTTTTTTTTTTTTTTTTTTTTTTTTTTTTTTAAGTTTCAATTTATGCCCCTCCACCTGGCGCTATGCCTGGCAATGTCTCCCAGCTCGGTAATCGGTGTGTTGACTCACCACTCGGAAACTAAAACAACACTCAAATTTGTCTGTCATCTTGGTTTGAAAGTAATCTTTCTGATAGATCTCAATATGTAGTTTATAATAATAATTCCTCCAATTTTTCTTCTATTACATGGTGTACCACAAGGTTCTATCCTAGGTCCCTACTGTTTTTTAATTTACAGTACCGTAATGATCTTACACACACACAAAAAAAAATCTCGGCAAAAAAAAAAAAAAAAAAAAAAAAGTTTTTTTTTTTTTTTTTTTTTTTAAAGGGCGAAAAAGAGGGGTGCGGTTAATACACGAGGGCGGTTTATACACGAGGGCGGTTTATACAACGTTATTTACGGTATTTGAAATTTATCAGAATTCACTGGGAGCACCGGTAAATTTTTATAATTAATTTTTCTCGAAAGCAGAAGTGTTTTAGGGGCTAAATTTTCTAGTGCTTATAATACATCCACAGAGGCATCCAAATATATCAAAATTGTAAAGAATCACTATCCAACCAGTTTTCAATATTTCCCAAAACTTTGTATTACAGGGTTCGTACGGGTCATGGAAAACCTGGAAAGTCATGGAATTTTACTTTATTGCTTTTAAGGCCTTGAAAGTCATGGAAAATTATTTTTTCCATTGGAAAGTCATGGAAAGTCATGGAATATCAAAATTATGGACAACTATAGTATTTTCTCACTATACAAGTGAATAAATGGAGATATTTCAACCATTTTCTTCTCGTATTTTCTTTCATTCGTAACATACCGACTGATTGTACTTGTGAATGTGTTCACTATGATCGATGGATAAGCGCTGTGTACGTGGGTGTGTACGTGTACGATACGAACTACGTGTGTATGGTCAGTGTATGGCGGTACGGTCCACATCGTGCGCACATGGCTAGCTTGCGAGCGAGCTCGCTAGCGCTAGCTCAGTTCAGCAAGCTAGCGCACGTGTACGTGTGCAGTGTGTGTGTGCATATGATGATGGTGCCAACGCGACATGTGACACTCCAAGAACGAATGTAATGCCTCGATTGCACTTTGGCTTTGCATTAAATTGCGACCACTTAGACTACTACAATTTTTACACTTCTCCAATAAATGAGGAAAAAGTAAATTAGTAATATTTGTTTTTTAATTTTCATTATTTAAATAAAAAAGGAACAATACTGACGTGTCAACAAGGCAAATTGGCAGCGCTAGCTCGTTGACGATCTATATATCGACGCGACGGCATGTGTTTTGAAACTTTTGTGCATGTGTTGATTCTTCATGAAACGGAGTTGTTTATTTTCACAGACCTTGGAACTCGTCACGTGGATATTTTCACCATTACAAATTTTGTGGAAGTGATATTCAAAATGCCTGGAAATTGTCATTTTAAGGATGCTTGGTTAGAACACCCGGATTACCGTGGCTGGATTTTGAAAGAAAGTTCCGATCTGGGGACTGCTAGATGTGCTGTTTGTATGTGTAAATTCAGTGTCCGTAATATGGGCGAAGCAGCCGTCAAGAGCCACAAGAAGAGTGAAAAACACACAGCAAACCTCCAACAGCAACAACGTCGTAAGTGAGCATTTTTAATGTGAATTTTACCGATCCTTTATTGAGCATGAATCCAAATAATGACTGATAATAATTATATAAAAATGAAAGATTTGAGATTATTTAGCGATGCGATGTCACCTCGCAGGCATTGGTTACTGCTTACTGCGACCAGCCCGTTCGGGAGCGTCCCCGGCCCCGGGCCGGGCCGGCTAGGTTACTGCATGCAACAGCCCGAACGCTAACCCAGGGGGCTCCGCACTCACACGCCAGTGTTGTACCGGGCACTGTATGTGGACTGCAGAAAAAAAAAATAATAATAATTTACCTTAAAATTGACCCCAAAAATCATAAAACTAAATTTTGTACTTACAATTGGGTCCAACAGTTTGCTTGCCTTGAGAAGTATTTCCTCCTTTCTATTTCTTTAAAATATGTTTTTAAGGAATGAGTCAAAAATTAGTCCACTTGTCTTAGTGACTTACATCAATTGGCCAAAAGTTGCCGTGAATTTTTTTTTTTTTTCCTTCCCCATACTGTCAAACGGTTGTCAAAATAGGAAAACGTTTATGCTTTTAATGGTCGTTTGAACGGCAGTTAAACGTTTTGACTCGGCCCTAAATCTTACCAAATGATGATATTTATATTTTATTTATTTTAATAGACATTTTTTTCTTTTCTCCTAGATTCTACTCTCTCACTCAAGAGCTTCTTCAAGGCAAAAGGTGCAGAAAGTTCATCAGTATCTATCACGTCTACAGATGCAACAACCAGTACTTGTGCGCCATCAACCTCTAAAGTGACAACTCCCATTCCTGTTGCTGCAAGAGAGGAAACTTTAAAAGCTGAAATACTCTGGTGTCTGAAAGTGGTGGAGGATCATTTATCATTTCATTCTTGCCAGCACAACAGTGAGCTCTTTCAAAGAATGTTTCCGGACTCAGCTATTGCTAAGGGTTTCACGTTGTCAGAAACAAAATGTCGGTATATGACGGTGTTTGGTTTGGGCCCATATGTGCAAGACCTCCTTTATGACAACATAAAACAATCAAACCACTATGTGATACTGTTTGATGAAAGCCTCAACAAGAAGCTCCAGAAAAAGCAGATGGACTTCCTCATAAGAACATGGCAACACAATGAAGTTTGCACTCGCTACTTGACGTCTGTGTTCATCGGACATGGTTCAGCTGTTCACCTCAAGGAAGAACTGAATAAAGTTCTGCACACAGTTGGCTTGGAAAAATTACTGCAAATATCAATGGATGGTCCCAACGTTAATTGGAAGATGTATGATGACTTTACGCGAGAGTACACTGCTGACCTGACCAAATCCATACTGAATATAGGCTCATGCGGGCTCCATATAGTTAATGGTGCTTTTCTGACAGGTGCCAAGGCTGCTGACTGGGAGGTGGAAAGCTTTCTATCATCCTTGTATTACCTGTTTTCTGATTCCCCTGCCAGAAGAGAGGATTATCAGAAGATAACTGGAGATCATACCATGCCACTTAAGTTTTGCAAGACCCGATGGCTGGAAAACCTTCCTGTTGCAGAGAGAGCAATCAGCATCTGGGAGAGTGTATGTGCGTATGTTAAAGCAGTAGAAGAGAAGAAAATCCCTCACCCAAAGAACAAGTCCTTTGAAACTGTTTCAAAATGTACTCATATAACTGATTTCTTAGCAAGACTGTACTTCTTCATATCTGTTGCAAAGCTGGTCAATCCTTTCCTAACAGACTATCAGACTGATGCACCAATGCTGCCCTTTTTAGCTGAAGACCTTACTAGAATGCTTGCATCCCTTATGCAGCGATTTTTAAAGCTGGACAGGAGTACCATTACTTCTCCTTACAAGATAATGCAGGTAGATGTTAGCAGTGAGGCCATTCAGCTGCCCTTGGCCAAGTTGGACATTGGATTCTACACTGAGAAGAAGCTGAAAGATCTGAAGGCGAAAAATATCATCAGTGAGCTGAAAGTTCTGGAATTTCGCACTCAAGCAAAGAAGTTTCTTGCTGCAATGACCCGGAAGCTCATTGAGCGATGTCCGCTTAAGTATGCACTTGTGAGAAATATAGGATGCTTGAGTCCAAAGAACATGGCAAAAGACAAAGAAAACTCCACTGCAAAGCTGAAGAGGGTGCTTAACACCCTTAGTGATGCCCACAGACTTAAGGATTCATGTGACGATATCCTAAGAGAATACTCAGAAGCATGTGATGAGGCATCAAGAAGTGCAGAGATGAGAGACTTTGATCCAAAGAAAGAGAGATTGGACTCTGTAATGTGCAAATTTCTGTCCGAGTCTCGCTATTCGACCCTCTTAAAGTTGGTCCGCATGTTGCTTGTCTTGTCCCATGGACAAGCCTCCATTGAGAGAGGTTTCTCAATCAACAACGAAGTTGAAGAGGACAATCTCCTGGGACACTCACTGATATCATTGAGGGCCATTTATGACCATATCAAGTATGTTGGAGGAATCAAGAATGTGACTATTGACAAATCAATCATGTTGGCTGCGTCTGCAGGCAGGCAGAAATACCACATCTATCTCGATGAACAGAGGCGTAAAAAGGAAAAGGAAAAGAAAGAAGGAAAGAGAAAAGGACTGATGGATGGTTTGGAAGAACTAAAGGCCAAACAAATGAGACTGCAAGCAGATGTGAAAAGTCTTCACACCTCAGCAGACAAGTATGCTGAGGAAGCAGAGTCACAAGGAAGATTGACTTGTATTTCCAAATCAAACAGCCTCCGACGTACAGCAAAGGAGAAGGCATCCCAGTTACAAGTAATTCAGAAACAGATTGATGAACAGCTGAATGCCATTAAGAATTATTAAAGAACTTGGACAGTTTGTTACCAATGCCACCAAATATTCAGACAGGTGCAATGTGTAGAGGGATTTCTTTCAAACAGCTACATGAAGATGTCTCAAGAAAAAACTCATTCAGAAATTATTGACCAGCTTAATGCTAGCGAAACAAGAATTCATCAGCTGATGTGAGTAGGCCTACTGTGTTTTGTTGGTGAAATCAAAATTGGTGATGGTATGTGTGTGAGTTTGTGTGTTGGTGTTGTTTTGTTTTCTTTTTTTTTGGGGGGGGGGGTAGTTACCTTGTACATGCAAAGGAGAGCTATTGAAGGAATCATGGTGGTCCATGAAACCAGGAACAGGCAATTTGTATTCTTTAGAAGTGAAAATTGCCATTAAAAAATGGACAATTGTTGATATGAATACATGTATGTGTAATTGTAAGAATATTATATAGCAGTGCATATCGAATATGATGAAAAAATAACATGTAATTGTAACAGATGAAATAACTAGATAACAAAAGCTGCCTTTCTATTAGTAGACTTGAAACATGCACTTTGCTTCGCTTTGATTTGAGATCAAATTTTCAGTCTACCGTGTAAAAAAAATGTGTAAAAGTCATGGAAAGGTCATGGAATTCTGGCTAGAAAAGTCATGGAAAGTCATGGAATTAAATTTATGAGAAAGAGTATGAACCCTGTATTACCTTTAACCATTCACACCAAGATTAAATGGTATTGTGTGAGCACACCCTTTATTGATTCGGTGTAAAAACAGTGCTTTTCCTCATAGCTTTAACCATTCAAACCAAGATTAAATGGTTTTGTGTGAGCACACCCTTTATTGATTCGGTTTAAAACAGTACTTTTCCACATCGTTTTAACCATTCAAACCAGGATTAAATGTAGCATGTGAACACACCCCTCATTGTTCCAGTGCGAAAGCAATGCAATTGACTCATAGTTGTACACACTCTCCCCTGAGGTGTCCCGGCTCATTGTTTTTGAAGACCTGTCAAACACAAAAGACCCCAGACTAGGGCTTGGTGTCATCTCATTTAAAGGGAACAGTCACCACTTTGCAGCTGTCATTATCAGTCTGTCCATTTGTTTGTTTGTTTGTTTGTTTTGATTTTTTTTTTTTTTTTTTTTTTTTTGTCTGTTTGTTTGTCTGTTTGTTTGTTTGTTTGATTGTTTGTTTGGAACTATTACAAGATAGTATTGGTCTGGTGAGATCCAGAAAGGCCTCGCAATGCATCATGTAAAGTATGTAAAGTAGTCAAAATGACTCTACGTCTGTTGGGAACCTAAACTTGTTTGTAACTGTACATGGTATGAGTTAATACCCTTCTGGCACAAAACAAATGTATTATTGAATACATCTACCTTTCTCATTCGTCAACAAACGATATTTACTCAAAAGAACTGTACATTTTTTTAGATGTGTCTTTAAAAGCAGGCAGAAATATTTTAACTGTACTATGAATTGTTGCATAGACCCAACTGATGATTTAATTTGTGAGAAATTACACATCCTGCTTTGTGGAGTGGAAATATTGTACCCAAAGACCATCAATTTGATTTTGATATCACTTTCTCTTTTCTTGGACACAGCCTCAACATGTGTTTACTTGCACTTGTATTTGATTCGCTGGATATACAGGTCGTATTTCATATGAAGTTGTTATGCTAGGTTTCAAATATGTTTAGGAAATCAATTCTCTAAGGAATTTGATGCACGAGAAAGAAATTAAAGAGGATACTCTGAAGTACTTCCAGTCTTGTGTTTAATACTGTAGAAAGGGGATGAGTACATTGTGTCTTTGGATTAACATGAACCGATTCCAGGGGGTCCAAGACACAATTTATTTTAAAGTTCAATTCAAAGTATTCCATTGATACTAAGTACGCCGCCCAATCATTAATTAACTCCCAAATCAGAGCAAGCAGACCAATTGACGGTGTAGAAATGTCAACCTCCGGGTCAAATTGGAGCAAAACAATCAAATAATAGATGCTTGTTTGCATTTCCCAAGTCATCATCTAGCCGATTTAACCAATCAAAAGACCAACGATTACCAGGCACAACAAGTCATCCGCAATCAGGCGCAACGGCCGCTCGCAAATGTATCGTAAATCAATTCCCTAGGAGCAAGTTTGCCGGGGTTGAATCGATGCTCCGGTTGAAAAACAAAACGTCCATGTGCAAGAATCGCACGCAATTATTCAACATTAGCCAGCCAAAGTGCAGGCAAGCGAAACCGTTTTCCCTTCCTCTCACTCCAGCAGATTTCCCCCCAATAAATATCAAATTTTTTGGAGCAAATTGACTCAACAAATGGAGTGTAATGTCAAGCTTCCCCTTTCTTGGGTTGCCTCTGGCCCTCCGCTCTGTTGCTCCTCCGCCACCGCGACCGACCGACCGATCGCTTCTCGCTCTCTCCTGCGTGTGGCGTTTAGCAAATAATTTCCCGGTTTATGAAATGAGCGAGAGAGGGTATAACCGGACCTGAATTGCCATCTCTCTTTCCTGCCGATTTTATGGAAATCTTTTTGGTATTGATTATTTGAGGCAAAGAGTAATTCCGCTTCCTTCCAGCGAGAACAGGGAGTTCAGAGTGGCCCTATTATAGCTGAAGGTGGAAGAGAAAGGAAGAGCTCGCGGGAGATAACACAATGGCTTCTTCTAGCTGGCTCTCCATGCTGTATCCTAGGTTTCATAGAAGTTATCAAGGATTACATACTTGAGATGTAATGGTGTTTTGTATCTGTGATTTAATGTGCATGAAGCGCTGTCAAGTAACATCCGTGTGAAGAGGAAGGACTCACTGACGATGCACCACAGGGCGAGATAAAGGTCATGCCATTGTTGAATGCTTGTGTGGATTTTCAATAAAAGACTTTTGAGGAAGTGATTGGAATATGATTTTAATGTGAGGAGTTATTCAGGATTCTGACCAAAGGTTTGCATTTTTCTCTCATCAAAACTGGATGGACAAAACTTCTTGAATACTGTTCAACTTTTTTTGTTCCTTTCACTCACCTGTGAGAAGTTTCAATCTGTGGGAAGTTTCGACCAATCACTGAGCTTGATACAGGTAACAGGAGTATGTGAGCTGTACACATAAGTTAGAATTGTGGTACTCCAGACAGCAACTGAACTTTATACTTAACCCTTGTGGAAGCTACGTCCAGGGAATTATACATTGGCAGTACTTGAAGTAGTTTCCTTTCGGTAAGTTTCTTGGAGAGAAAATGTTAACCTTGTGATGACATCCCACATCATGTCCTCGGATCATTAGTGATATCAGCATTTAAAAAGAAAACTTTCTCATTATTTCTCACAACAAAATTCTGAAACTTTTTGTAACTACTCAGTTTGTCAAATGTTCTATTTCTATTTACATGTATGCCAACTTTATTGTGGGCTAGGGGTATCAAAGTTCTTAGCTATATTTCTTTTCTGTGCTGTGTTTTTCAGTAAATGTGTTATAAACATACTTCTACTTATTTCATTCTTTTAAATTCATACTCATTTTCCCTCTGTTTCTATCAAGTCTTTTAGCTATGGAGCAGAAGATGAAGTTGATATTCAAATGTATATTAATGTAAAATTGATTCTTTAGAAATATTGAAATATTATGTTTGAATTTCTTTTATAAAAAAATTCCTGAATTTTTTTTCTGAAATTGTGGTGGAATTACCACATTAACATTTTTTTTCTTCAAGTTTACGATTCGTATCATTGAAAATCTGTCTACATAAAGACGGTAGACACAGAAACATTTAAGAATGTTTACAGTTTCAGACATAAATTGCTTTAAAAGTTGTTGTGGTCTTGTATTGGCTATAGTACAGTCATAGATGATCAATATTAATATCATAAACCGGTTTCCCTCAAGATATGATATTAAACTGTTCTCAATCTTCTTATCCATCTCATATTCATCTAATGATGAATCTTCTTATCTTCAGAGTTCATCCAATAATGCATTTGTTTTTGTTTGTTTTGCCTTTATGATGGGCTCAGCAATTGCAATTATCACAGGCACAGGGATAAGAGGAGAACAGGAATTGGTGATTTACTTCTTCTAGCAGAATGGCTCCATTTAGTTTAGGGCTTGATTGGCCTGGCTATGCGCTAGATTAGTAGACGCACTGATGGAAGAGAGTTCAAAGTCGTGTCTGTTTCTCACTCGGTATAGATGGCAATAGAGGTGGGGAGAGAAGGCGGGGTAGAGGGAGAGAGGGAGGGGTAAAGGGAGAGAGTGATGTAGAGGTAAAGGGAGAGAGTGATGGAGAGGTAAAGGGAGGGAGGGAGGAAGGGACAGAGGGAGGGAGGGAGAGAGAGGAGAGATAGATGGAGGGAGGGGAGAAGGAGGGTAAGAAGAGATGGAGAGGAAAGAGGGAGAATGGAGAGGAGGAAGGGGAGAGAGTGAAAGAGAAGGACGGTGGGAAGTGGTGATAGAGAGAGGGGGAGAGAGCCTGGTGTAAGAAAGATTGATTTTTCTTAATGATGAGTTCAACAAGTGCATAGAGTGCTGTTATTTGTTAAAGGGAAATCCAACCTTGATAGCAAACTACTCTGGAGGAAAGCAGAAAGTCAGAGAAGTAGCCTGGGGGAAGTTTGAATGAAATCAGACGGAAAGTGAGAAAGTTATGAATTTATTAAATTTGTAATCACTATGATATCGGCTCGTCAAATTGGCTGAATCGGTTTTGTCTCTGTGATGTAGTGGAGGACAACTTCCCCATTTTTTCCAACACACAAAATGACTAAAATCTGAATTTTTCAAAAATTAGAGGACCTGTACTAATATTCTCTCCATAATGTTGAGTAGTGTCCGAAGGGAGAAGGCACTAAAAAGAAAAACAAAAATTAAAGATATTTGTTTACATTTACACAGCAAACAGGAGGGTTATCCACAACTATGGCACAACCCACTGACCAACTGCCAATTTGAGATGCTGTGCAAAGATTCAATGAGTTTAATTTTGGCCATTACAAGAAGTTGGTTATTGATGTAGACAAATGCTCATGTACCCTTTACAGCTCATTTTATGTATGTTATTACCAAAGAAGAAAAAAAGCCAGTCATTCACTCAATAGTGTCTGACAGTGAAGTCTAGCAAGTAAACAGGTTTCCTTGCGTAATTTGAATATTAGGACACTGCTAACGTTAAAATTTCACCGATAGGACATACATATTCATGATGCCTGCAAAGTTCTACAGAATTTGAGGTTGGCTGCAAAAGGGACATACGGTAGTATCTTTAAGTGACCTGAATAGACCGGTTACTTCACTGTATACAGGTGGATTTGGAAAATCCCCTCCTCCTCCCCCACCAAGTCTCTCCCATTCTTTTGGAATTTAGATTTGTGATGTCATACATGAACAGCAT
Source organism: Strongylocentrotus droebachiensis (assembly GCA_035222895.1). Taxonomy (NCBI): domain Eukaryota; kingdom Metazoa; phylum Echinodermata; class Echinoidea; order Camarodonta; family Strongylocentrotidae; genus Strongylocentrotus; species Strongylocentrotus droebachiensis. Next base: position 191,130 of record JAVYIG010001120.1, read on the forward strand.
CCCTTTTCTTATGAACCAAAATTACTCAATGTATCCCTTTTTCCATTCTTACGGTGGAATATACAAGGGGAGCGACAAATAAATATGGAAAAAGAGGTCTTTTTTAGCACTTGATATATATTGATAACATTACTGAAACTCACTCCGACATACTTATGCAGAAATCTCGGCAGCTTGAATTATTTAGGATCACTTTACTTGCTAGACACTATAGAAAAAAGAACATTAATGGTCTTTATAATCAGGTTCAACCTAATTGGTTTGTCTATCGCCACATGCCATGCATGCCTGAGCCATACAGATAAAACATGTACATATGTGAAAAGTCAAGTCAAGTCCCCAACATCATTTACTTTTTTCAGTTTAAGTGATTAATGCCTAAATTGTCTTTTTTGTATAATTCTGCTTATTTCCACGTTTTAAAGAAACAAATTTGCATAAGTATATCACTTTGATTGTCTTTGATTTTATTTTGTTATCTTTTTTATTTATTGTATTTATACCCATCAAAACTCAAACATAATAATGATTTGGGGGAGGCTGACTATATTGTACAATGGTGTAAAATTATGTCCTATCCATGCACATCTTTTAATTTTGTAAATGATAATGAGATAAGATTCCATCAATTAAACAATAGTTAGTGAAATTTGTGTAACTTACTTAAAATTTGTTAGTACTAGAATTTTCTTCAAGAGTTCAGAAAAGTCCCTGATGAACTATTGACTGATTTGTTTTAGCTTTTGTTTCATGTTTTAGTGTACTTGGTGGGGGTGAGAGGGGGGGGGGGCTATTAAAATAAGGGAAACACTTATTTCTCTGTTTCACTTCTAACTCTGCGGCAGGTTAATGAACCTAATTGTCATTGAAATATGGACTGGCTAATATTGATGCTTCTTTGACGCAGTTGGATTGTAATAGTCGACTTTAAACCTGACCTCTCTGGAAATGCCTGCATTTATGTCTAGATATTTCTCTCTCTGGCCAGTTTGAAAAAAAAAGATGTTCCTGTCTTTTATCTTGATCAACACATTCACCTCACCCAAGGTGCCCTTAACTTGAGCCTGGCGTAGCCCTGCCAAAATATAATAAACCAATCCTCAAATATAGATTCGCATTTCCTCTCCTGTTTATTCCTGATTTCAACTAACATGCGGCTTCTTCTGGATTAGCAGGGTAAAAATATTCACACGTTATCCTTATCTCACGAGGAGCTCTCTGTTTTTAAAGTGACGGAGAGATCGCGTGAGGTATGAGGCTGTTTTGTAGTTTATCTCAGTTAGGCCGCGGTTATGTAATAGTCATGGGTGCGAAAGTGTAAAGAGAGGAGGGGGCTAAAAATACACGTGAGAGACGGATAGGGGGACTTTGCGCTCCAATATCGGGCAAGGTCATAGCTCACCAATTTCTTTGAAGGCTTGATCATTAAGCGAGTTGGGAAGAAGTCATAGAAGCCGATTTTATTTCCCTCTCTAGCTCTGGCATGCTTTTATGTAAGCAGTGTCATTGCCTCTCTCCCCCCTCTTGCCGACGGGAGCTATTATAGAGAGCTATTTAGCGACATCAGCGCCAGTAGAGATTAATTAAAAGTGAGTGTGATTCACTAGGCATCGGTTGAGCCTCTGAATTGGAAGGGGGAAGCCGACACCAACTGCTATCGCTGCAAGCCCCATCGGAGCTAGGAAACGTTGGAGCCCTTGTTTTGTTTGGAGCGCCACGCTGCGGCAACGGCTAGCCGGCAGAGGCTCGGTTGGCCTGGCTAACCCACGCACTGTTGGCCGTTGACAGGGAGGCGGCGTATGACAGCAGCAGCTCTCGCCAGGTGACTTCTCTTTCCACTCTCATGTTCTCATTCCTTTGACAGATTTCACTCACAGAAATAGATTCTCGTCTTTGAGAACATTCTTATGATACATTTTGTCTTCTGTTGATGTCATACTGAGTATACTTCCTATTAAATTGTACCATTGTCTATGTAATACTTCCTTAGGTTGTGTTACTGGTTTCAATTGCAATACTTGACTCGATTGATATCACTTCTATAAGTTGTGAGCATATCACATCATATCACATCATTATTATTTTTCTTATGTATCCTAAAAATCAAGGTGATTCTTTATCTTTCTGATTCTAAGAATTTATATCATCACTTTTGATTGTTTATGGGAATTCATAGCTGCAACTATTTGGCATCAACTCAATCATTTCTCTATTTTGGGGGAGCTTTTGTAATTTCTCTGGACATATATTGAAAAATATTTTTCTCTCATTAAGAGTGCTCTTGGTAACAAAAATTGATTATTTTAGTTATTTTTACAAACATAACTTTCACTTTTTCAAACTAAATTGGTTGTTCTTCTTCTACTTCCCCTTCTCTTCTTTTTCCCCCTTCTTTTACTTCTTTTTATTTACATACTTTTTTCTGTTTGTAATGAACACTCTTTATCACAAGACTCCATATTGTAGATTAGACAATGTGAAGATTGTTATCTTTATCTTGATGATTTTTTAAGTAACAATCTATGGCACATTTTCAAAACATGTTATTACAGTAGATGAAAACGTAATAGAGAAATATAGTTATTATAATATTATTGTCTCTTTGCATTTGGATTTACAAAAATTTGATTTTATATCATCAAAAGTTTGCTTATTTTTAAAATAATTTTTAGATACTTGTATTATGATAAAGATAGTTTGTTACTTTTGGCTAGAAAATTAAATGTTTCAGACTTTGGAGAATGGTTGCAAGAATTGTCATTTTTTAATGGTTTGAATGTAAAGGGAACTTCCCCGAATTCCACTTTGACCAATGGATTATGAAACAAGAATATAAGCTAATCGCGTCGATCTCCCAAAGCAACATCTTTATTTTAATGCTACACTTTTGTAATTCTTCTTGTTTATCCTATCTTTAGTCTTCTCTTGGTGTTTAGTATTCATTTGCACCCTATAATTAATTGTAATTCTGCTTTATATTTGTATTCTTGGTTTGGCTTTTTCATTTCTCCTTTTTCTTTTAATTTTCCTACTCCTTTTCCGACTCCAATTTCTTGTTCTTCTTCATCTGTTGTTTTCTACTTGTTTCTTCTTATTCTAATCTTTTTCCTTTTCTCCCTACTTTCTTCTATTCTTCTTCTTCTCTTTCTTTTCTTCTCCTTTTTCTTCTTCTCCTTCTCCTTCTCCTTCTCCTTCTTATTCTTCTCCTTCTCCTTCTCCTTCTTTGTCTTCATCTTCTCCTACTTTTATTCATTAACATCTCCTTTTTGTAAACTTTCTCTTCATCCCCTGTCTTGTTTTGTGTAGGGAAGAATTTACACAATTCCATTTATGGATGCTATGAGACATAAAATATTCAAAAACTTATTTAAACCCCAATATGAAACATGTGAAAGAGAAGGAATATATGTAAGAAGCAAGACTTTTGCAACTGAAGAATAAATAATTTTATCTGCTCCATCTTTTACCCCAATTTCAAATTATGTTTTATTTGGCACCAAATGCAAATCCCAAACTATGCTTATCGCTTGATTTTTGTGTGACCAATATAACTTTTGTGTCCAAAACTATTCACTTTTCAATGTGAAGAAATGTGTAATGCCACACCCCCTCTCTCATTCCATAAAACGTGATTTAAAGAGAAATTAAAGATAAATTATAGATTTTGCATGATTGTATTGCCTAGATTCAGAGCCAGAAGGGTGTTCAAGCCCCTCCACAGTGTTGGGAGCCCAAAACATTTGATGGCCAAATTTCACTTACATTGTATCATAATGTGAAAGAGGGTGTCATTAAAGACACATTTCACAAAGGATTTATATTGATGAAAAAATACAAAATTAAGGTTTCCTGCATACAACAGAAAACCCAAATTATGTATCTTTTTAATAAATATTTGTCTTCTATCACATTTTTTTTTTTTTTTTTTTTTTTGGGGGGGGGGTAAATATTTGCAGAAGTGTGTCTTAAATGACATCGTCTTTCACATGATGATTCAAATTAAGTGAGATTTTGCCATTAAGAGGAGCTTTTAACACTGTATTTAAATATATTAGGAGTTGCAGGTAATGCTCTTCTGGTTCCAAACAGACGATGATAATGTTTGCCCAAGTATGAATGTGCATATTTTTAACCTTGCAAATATCACTACAACATCAATATTTTGCTTTTCAAACTTGTCCTATTAGTATGTTTTGGCAAGCAAATTTGTGAAATAAATTGTATCTACCTTGAACTTAGATGTGCATGTAGTGGAATTACGGTATCCAATAATTCAGGCTGTTTGCCAAGATGTTTTGACTTTTTTCTTCTTCCTGAAACACATGTATAAGATACAGGTGTCGTAGGCACTTGAGGGGGGGGGGGGGGGGTAGGGGCGGGGCATGTGCTCCCTTAAATGATGGGGAAAAATGTATCAGAGAGAAAGGGAAAGAGGATCAGAAAAGAAAAAGTCTGGACCAACTCCCGCATTGATCCTCCCCCTTAAAGGGATCAGGTATCTTTGCCTCAGATTCTAAACAAAATCCTGGATTTAGCTCATACTACAATCATAATTATAAACCTTTAGGTCTGCAGTTATCAAGATATTTATGATTGGAAATCAAAATGTTGAAAAACGTTTTCCTATTGGGGAAAATGAGTATGGTAAAACCGGTCACCGGAAGATTTTTACTTTTTTGAGGCTTTCATGATCATGTTCAAGCGCAATTGTTTTTAGGGCTTCAATTTTACACCATATCACAGACACTGATAACACATAGGGCCATGCATCTCAGATTTCATATTGTTAAACAATGCCTTTAATGGGTAGACTCACATTAGGACATTGGCTGTAGGAATTCATCACCTTTCAGAAACTTTGATTGTGCATACATGTCTACTACTACTGCACATTTGAACTGTGTCACTTTTTGTTTGTCCATTTATTTTCTGTTTTATATTTCCCCCTTTACATCTATGTTTATAAATAACTACAAAGTGTGCAGGAGGTGTACTGGACCATATATTGGGAGTGAGAATTTATGTCAAATCATCTATGAGATGTCTTATCTTAACTGTCTATCTCTGCTCATTCCGATGTTCCCCAAAGTTTTTCTTCTCTCCCTGGTCTTTATCTTTCTCTTGTCCTTGATCTGTCAACATTTGACGTCTTTCCGTTAAATTTTACACAATTTTTTTGCGCCATCTGAATAAGCAATTTCGCAATGAGAGCCCGGAAAATCAATGAGATTGATTTTATTGGTTTTATGCAATTCCCACGGAGACATGCGAGAAATCACAAAGTCTTAAGACTGCCGTCTGAAATTGTAGGCATTTATGCTAAACTGCCCTGCGAGAAGGACGCTGAGGGGGATGTGTCTTACGTCCTTCTTGCTTTGAGTATGAAATGTTCCATATTAGTGAATGTGTTGAATGTCAGAGTTTTGAAGTATAGAGTTTCTAGGTGAAATCCAGTTTGAAAAATAATTTTTATGATATTAGAGGATTCTGAATATTTGGAAGGAAAAAAATGTCAGTGCATATTTAGGCTCCTCTGCTACTACAAAAGAAATATATATATTGAATAGTTGAACATCAATTTTCATATTTTGCAATTTGCATTCCATTACACCAATTAGGATAGGATTTTTTGGGTTATAAAGAGAAAATGAATCATATTTTTCCTTGGCATTGACAACACTTGTATTTTCTTCATTGCTACTTTGTTCAGAGAAAACATATCTGTAAAGAATATACTGGGAATGGATGGAAACTTAGCACAATTGTGTCAGATGGGTTAAAGATAAACCTATTTTTATCAAAGTGAAATTGAAAATGGGCAGCATCATTGACTTTTGAAAGTTTGTTTTGTTTCCTCTGGGGATTTCTTTTTATTCTATAAGACAATATTTGATTGAAAAGCACTGTTTTTTTTTAATATTTTATTCCACCGTTGTCATGTTCAGCTCCCATACAGCTGTGCTCAGAATATTAACAGCCCAATAAAGTTCTCAAATTTCCATTTTATGATTTAATGACAATCAATACTCACTTGTTGTCCTGCATGCTGAGTTACTAAAGATACTCGTTATGAATGTTAAAATGAAACATTTTACAGCAAGAAATATCCTTCCATCTAGACTACTTCTTTGTTTGTACAGATTTTTTAAATCTCATCTGAAAAAAGTATCAGAAAATTCTGGATTTGGTATATGGCCCTCAAAGTCGCCAGTTTGGAAGGAAAAATTGAACCAAAATTTGTTATTGACTTTAATGTTCTTGTGCAGTATTCAGAAGATAATGACCCAGCAAACTGTAACTTTATGTGGAAATAAAATGTCAATATTTTGTTTATTCAAAAAAAATTATATTTTCACGAGGTAAAATCCTAGCAATTTGTTTTAATTTTTAATTTTTTTTAATGTTTATTTTTATTTATTTCATTTTATTTTTTATTTTTTACTTTTCTTCTTCTTGAGGGAATGAGGAAGGGATGGTAATACCACCCCTACTCTTAGCTTTCTTCTTGAATTTCTGTTACTCTTACTAGTTTTAATTCGATTTTTCCAATTCTTGATTAGACAGTTATGGAAGTTGAATTGCAAGTCAACAGACATATGACACATGCTTTGAATACCTAACAAGATCTCCAAACACTTCCCCTATTACTTGAAGCCGGCTATTAGAGCAGATTTGGAAAACAGCTTCAGCAAGAGAAAACCTGCTTAGTGTGTTCATAGTGTCCCTTGCGTAAACACCCCTGCGTATTTTGATTACTCCGCAAGTTCAGCAACGGTGCCAAGCCCGCATTAACGCGGTGCCGCGCAAACGACGACAAACGATTAGCGGGTTGATTGCGATTATTAAAACTCATGCGGGCGCATATTTCTGGAACCTGAGCACATACAAGATGGGATTTTAATAAGTAGCATTTTGCAGTAAATCATTTAGAGCATGCATAGATAAGTGTCTCTTCTTTGAATCTATATTCTTGCTTCATGATTTCATTCTTGTTTTAATTTCAAGATGGATTTGTCGTTGCATATGTTGTACTTTTGTTATGAAAAGCAAAAACATAGTTTTTGGCGGTAGACCTCTCGCAAGCAGCCTGTCTTGCATGAAGATGAGCTCCTGTAAATTGTAATCAATTTCTTGTGTTGCTTTTTTTTCCTTTTAGGAAGCAATTTAGAAGAAAAAAAATCTCTCTTGTAATTTCCTCTTGGTACATCAGGGTTTTATTTCTCATTTAATTTTCTTTTCCCATTTATTTCTTTTCCCCATATTTGTTCTTTTCTTCTTTTTTCAGTTTTATTTTTTTCTCTTTTTGTTTCTTTGTTTCTTATTGTCTTTTGACTCTTTTTCCCACTACATTCAAAACACTTATTTATTTTGAGATGTTAAATCATATTACTAAACTTTTTCATGCTACTTGTTTACAAAATTATGAAATTTATGAATGATGATAGAAGTTTTTTTTTTACCCATCCAATGTCTTAACATTTGCCAGTAAAAGCTTCCAATTTCTTGTGGAAAACCCGAGTTTGGCATTGGGCCACTCTACCAATTACCATGTCTGCACTGCTTTATCAAGTTACATCCAGCCTTCACTATAGATGTTCATCTATTGGAAAACTCCAAACGTGAGATGTATTTTTAGTTTCTTTCCTAAAACCATCCAAAGATGTATCCGATCAGCTGGCGTGTTTTGAAGCTGAAAGTCAAACGCCCTTTTGGAGGCGGACAAATACTTGCCTCCCCCCAATTCTGTCACAACATAAAAGTCCTCCTGTGTCCACCAACTCTTCCTTCAAGCTAGTTTTTCATCTGTTTGGAGCAAGAAGGGCATTAAACTCATATACTTTTACACAGAGTTATCAGCCTTCTTTTCTTTCACCAACTGGTTTAAATCTTATTCAGGTTGAATATGTTACAAGAGAAAAGGCTTTCAAGGAAACTGACTGCCAGTATGTGGCCCAACGGACAAAAACGTCTAACATTTCATCACGCCTAAAATTTTCTTGTTTAAAAAAAAAATGAAAAGGATATATGTTCTAAAATCGTATGGGTGGAAATAGTTTACATGCTATTTTATGTGAAAGCTTGCCAACATTGCAGCCTAAAAAAGAATTGACGAAGACATGAAATGTAAGGAACGTATGCAACTGTTCATGTGTATGGTTTTAGCACAACTATTTGGATAGTGATGTGGCAATACTTTGTATGATAATCAATTAGTAATTAATCTCTTGTAATTGATTCCTTTTGGTGGATACTTTCTATTTCAATACTATCTTTTTATGCATTTTAATTGATCAAATGTAGCTGTCAATCAATTGTAAGCTATAGTCAAATCATTTGATGCTCCTGATAAGCAGTATTAACCTAGAAATGATTGCTAAATAGAAAGGGAAATTAGTTAACTTGATAATTAACTCCAGAATGCTATTAGTCTATCACCAGACTCGTTGTTTGTTTTCCTCAATTTCTATGTTGATCAACAGACAAGTAATATATATCTCTCTCTCTCTCTCTCTCTCCTGCTCTTTCTATCTCTCTCTAATAATGTTCTGATTGAAAAAACAATAGCTTATGTTCAACCTTACATACTTATCTACGCTTTTGTCATATTTTGTCATATATATTTTTTTGCCCGTAAAAAGTTATGAATGTGCTACGGTGTGTAAGCTTTTGGCACTTTAATTTGTCTTCTGTTTTAAGAAGGTTAGGCAGAAATGTTTTCCATCTTGTAAAGTAGTTAAATATTCAGGAAAATATTAGGCAGGGGCTGAGGGCGACATGCCCTCCCGATTAATGCAAAAAAGGCCACCTCTAAATGCAATTACTATCAATGGGTACTGGGTAGTGATGCAAATGAAACTTGACATTTCTCTTTCGGACGGTTTATACACTTTAATAGTTTTGTCAATGACGTTGACAGTTACCAAACAAATTAAACGTTACCAGACACTGGTATTTAGCACCCAGTCCATACCGTTAAATCAACCTTGTCCAACGCCACGTTTAATGCCACTTAATAGACGCGCTTGTCTCACTTCCCTTCCAAAACCTGAACCGGTAATTGAGACATGCAACAATTACTCCGGAAACAGAGCCATATTCCAAATCGACCCTTTTCAATTTGCGCTAATTAGCGTTAAAGAGATGATTGTCGGATCATTTTTGCAAATCTTTCTGCCCACAGAGGTAATTGTTTAGGAAGTATTGTTGGTGGTTTTCTTCGGAACATCTCTCTATCGCTTTCTGCTAGATGTATTTTATTGCGTCGTTGAAAGAATGATTTCATGTCACCTGATGATGTTGATGTTGGAATGAATTTGCTTTTTTTTTAGGAGACAGATCAGGCATCCCTTACTTTCATTTTCAAATTGGTTGTTGATCTCATCGATTTCCCCTTAGCCATGTTTTCTTTTACAATTCAATTTGATTCACTTTATTCACTCATTAAAACCACATAAAATACAAAACTATAAAATTACAAACATCTTGAAAATAAATACAAGTGAAGCTTTGTTTAAAAATGAGTTGGGACAGTTTAAAATATAATCCTATAATTGATTTGAATGTTTATTTCATAAATCTCTACAAATGTTCACATGTAGAGTATACATAGAGTATCATATCCAAATAGTTGAAAGTGCTTGAATAGTTGAAACCAAACTATGATGATCAATGGCACAGACGTTACCCATGACTCACTCCAAAATCTGCCCTTTTTCTTCCATGGCCGAGCCATCAACTAGGATCGACAGAGTTCAAAATATGTGTAAGCAGGAAACAGTATGGTGAAGGGAAACAGCATTTTATAAAAACAACAAATATGTGTCATTTTTCCCTCTAGTCCCACATGTAGCATTTGATGTGAGTTAGGGGAACTGGAGGCAAAGTTCTTTGCCTGTATTGTAGATTGGGCTATTCGATGCACATTTTTCTTTCTCACCGTGTAGTCATATGTCCTCTGAGAGCAGAAAAAATCAATTTGGCAGATCCTGAAAACAAAACAACAGCTATTTTATATCAAATAGGCCATACATACGGTTTGTCATATGAATGAAAGAATTTATGTTTGTAGGAATAGTTCTAAATTACTGTTTTTGTTTTTATTGTCGTTATCGCTATTGTTGATCTTTTGTTGATTTGTTTATTTTGTGGTAGTTTTTGGTAGCATTAAAATGTTAAAAGATGGTAAGACATATAGAAGTAGAAATAAAATAACATTCTTTTTCAATTCTCTCTCTCCCCCCCCCCCCCCCTCCAAAAAAATAAAAATAATAAGTAGTGTTTTGTTTGATGTTTTTGTATATCTGCTTAAACTGTGGATACTTCTGAACTCCGCCTTTGTTATACAGAAGACTGTCATAGTGCTTTTTTTTCTTCAGCCTTTCAATTTCTTGAAGTAAGATAAAAATTTGTTTGGTCAGTTGTCAAAATGTTGAAGGATGGTAAAGACTGACACAGTGCCTTTTTTGTTTTAATCCAGCCTTTCAAAGTAATATCAGAAGCCGTTTTGTCAGTTGTCAAAATTTTAAAGGATAAGAAGAAAAATGTAATTAACCAGACAACTACCGGCATGATATGATGAGGCCAACATTAATCGGATCCGCCCATTTTAATAGAAAGTGTCCCCTTTTTAATCCAACAATTGGCCGTGACCTGACATTTCATTGATGGCTTGACCACTGTTACGGCTTGACCATTGGTCTGCATTCTTAAGAGGGGCCCCCCTTTGTTCTTGTCTAAAACGGGAAATATTTTGTCCCATCCATCACTTATCTTTATTTTTAATCCTAACCTTAACCCCATCCTCGCCCCACTTAGACCCAACCCTATTTAAAGCATGAATTGTATACTCATGTTTGATTACTCAGTTCCGGTATTTTTTGCAAGACAGTCTGGAATAACATCACTGTATTTTTTTAAATGACAGCATTTGGAGAATTTGGTGACCTGCTTCAGCAACCACTTGTCTTTAATGACCACATTTTTCATTTGATTGAAATTATATGCTCCTCATTGTAACATATAAAGTAAACTACATGTATGTGTAAAGACCACTTGCCGGTGAAGATTGCTTTTTGTGTCTCCTTTGGCATTCTTTCTGTAAAGGTTTACTACACCTACATATTCTTGGTAGTAGTATGTACAGTCAAACCTGATTTAGTGACTGACCACCTGTATAGAAGACCACCTGTCTACAAAGACTCCATTTTTTGTTTCCCTTGAAAATAGTTTCTCATTGAAACATGCACTAAAGGAACCTGTAATTAAGAACCAACTCCCTATAAAGATCACTTTTCACTGTCTCCCTTGGGTGGTCTTTATAGACAGGTTTCACTGTATGTGTATTCTGAGCAATGGACCACTTTTTTTGTTTCCCTTGATAATGGTTTCTCATTGAAACATGTACTAATATAAAGGAACCTGTACATGAAGACCCCCTGCCTATAAAGACCACTTTTCACTGTCTCCCTTGGGTGGCCTTTATAGACAGGTTTCACTGTACATCAACGTGTATTTCCGAGCAGTGGTAACGCTCCCCACTACCTGTTGGGATTTGTCTCTCCCTGTCGGGAGCACATGTCGAGAGCTAACGAGGGGCTTGGAGCCCGTCCAATAGCTTAATCCAATGAAACCTAGATGATCTGCGAGTCCAAGTAGAAACAGGCCTCGAAAAAGCATCATCATTCACAGGCAGTTGTTGAACAGAGGATTAAGGAAAGTGATTTTAAAAAATGAAGGGAAGGAAAAATGAGAGAGAAGTGAAAATTATTGATATAAAGGTGGAGTTTCTAGAGGAATGTTTTTTCTCTCATTTTTTCCTCTTTTTCTATCTCTCTCTAAATATAATGACTTGAAGTCTGTAAAGTATAAATAAAAAGGTTGAGTTTATTGAGGATTCAACCACCTTTTCTGTATACAGTTAACATCTAAATTGTTCATACCCGTACCAAGTTTGTAACTTTTATAAGTTTGTACAAAATTGATTTGTCTAGATTAATGTTTCTTGATAATGTGGCCTAATAAAGCATACATGTATTTGAACGGATTCAACAAAGTCTGTCGTTCAAGAAGACCTATCCTTTGTATCAAGAAACATCAAATTTAAAAGGGGTATGAATAATTTAGTTGAAAACTGTCTTTGTCTTTCTCAATTTCTTATCATGTTGATAAAACACCCCCAAAACCCATGCATTTATCCCCTTGTTTAACAGGTGATTGTTTTCTACCCGCATTACATCCTTTTCACTTCTAATAATAACATTCTTATTTCATTTGTGTATTTTGCAGATATTTGACAAGGATGGAAAGGACAAAGCATCGCTAGACATCAACGATGAAAGCACGTGTAGTTGGATGATGTTCGTTAGAGCAGCATCAAGTTTCGATGAACAGAACCTTGTAGCCTACCAGTTTAATGAGGATGTATATTTTGCCACCTGTAAAGTAAGTATAAAATATAAAGCTTCTTCTTAGTTGATCCCTCCACTATTTTGGAGATTCCTGGAGTTAAAATAAAGTAAACGTGTAAATCCAACTGGTTAGGAGATTTGGATAGCAATAGATTGACAAGCATCAATGAATATCATGTCCATGATTTTCGTGCCACGTCGGTTGTCCGACATTTGCTGCAGCGACCATTGCTCTAAGCTTTGTTTTGTCTAAAGTATAGGGTTAGGGTTAGACTTAAGACTTAAGTCCGTTTCGTTGACGGTCAGCCATACACAAAGAAGACAAAAGACTTGATGCATGGGTGATCGTCAACGAAACAGAGTTAAGTCTTTTGTCAACTCTGTTTGTTGCTACGGCAGGCAGCCAGTGAAAACGAATTTGTTTAATCAAATTATGAAAATGCAAACATAACTCTTAAAAAACAGAACTTTGTTATTCCTGGCTCATTTTTCCTGATTGGGGCGTCAAATGAAAGGTCAGAAATTGAACTTTCTAGAAATATGATTTTCTCTTTTAAATTCAGATACCGCCCGCCAAATGACATTTTGGTTTCCTCTCTTCGAATTGAACAAAAAAGTTATAATGTAAATAAAAAGCTGTATCTTAGTACTCCAAAAGTTCCATTGCTCTGGCAAGCAAGCAGGCAAGGTTCAGCATTGCACCGTGTGGAATCAGCATTAAAATATCCTGCTTTCCTCTCAGAGTATTAGATTTATCATGCAATCACAACTCCACACTTTCAAAGTAGATTATTTGTCCATTTATAGCATTGCACCCAGCACTCTCACACTCCTCTGTTCTTGGAGCTTCATTTTGGGGGAACTATTTTTGTGGAAATACTTTGTCGCTCAAAATAAACACTAACGTAATGCAGGCCAGCTTTTGAGGCTTTAACTTAGTCGCGCCACGCAACACATTGGAAGTAGTGCAGTTCAGTGAATATATTTTAGCGTAGGATGCATATGAATATGTCATGTTTCGATGGAGAAAGTTAAAAAAGTAAAGTTGGGGGAGAAACAAAAGAAGAGCATTCATTTTAATAGGAAACAAGCATATCTTATGTTCACGATGTTCACGTAAGTGTATCCATCTCCCGATACCCTTTTATATATTATTAACTTGTAATTCAAGCATGTGAGTTTTTTTAGGCATGTTTAGTGACCTTTTTTTTGCCACTTTTATTTATTAGTTGGATGTTTTTATGTATTCATGATAATTTTGTCTATGACCATATACCTGTATATCACAAGTACATTATTGGTGATTTTGATTTGTTTCTTTCTTTCTCTGGGTTTATTTTTGTGTGTTTGCTTTTTTGTTTTTTGTTGTTGTCATCTTTATTTTCTTCATACCACTTCACATGTTTCTATGTAATAACAAGTTGTTTTGTTTATTTTGATTTGTTTTGTTCTGCTCTGTTTTTCTTGTTTCAATTTATGTGGAGCCCTTATGTTGTTCAGCATATTTCAAATTGAGAGGAAGATGGTGTTTCTCAAAGAGTTATTTCTGCCAGAAAACAATTGTAGCCTACAAACTATTGTAATGTCCAATTAACAAGTTCTATAAATGACATAATTTGGCCTGAAAGCAAAACATAGGCCTACAAGCAATGAAAATATACTACTTCTATCATTAAATTGTTGGAGTTAAAATGTTGCAATTGATTCTTTTTGATGATTCGTAGGAATATGCTAATATGACATTTCTACTTGAAATCACTATCTTATGTGTGCATTTGTACCGACCTTCCCCCTGAATGATATGAAAGCATTATTCTTTCTTTGTTATGCTTCAATTTACATAGGAGACACATTTGTTATGCACGTTCACATTTGTTATGACAACGTGCAAGATTGCATATTTTCAAAGTAGAGACAATGCCAGAAATGCGATGTCACCCTTTTTGAAAATTGGTCAAAATTTATTTTTCTCCCAAGCCTTTTTGCCCCCGATTCTCTGGCACGTTTTCTAGCAATCTAGCGAGATGTTGGGGTATGATGGTAATTTCATCTATTTCCTCGCAGACGCTCTAATCCTATTTTCTTATTTATCTCCCTGGTTAGCCCGGGCCGCTACTATTCCAAATGTCAGCTATTTAAGTTTCAAAATAAACACCTACATATATTTTTGTGCTTGTGTGAAAAATGACAGAATACAGTGCAGTTTCTATACTTGAGTTTCTCTTTACTTTAGATATTTGAGTTCCCATGTTTTGTTTTTGTTTGTTTTTTGTTTGTTAATGTGTTTTTGTTTGTTTTTTGTTTGTCAATGTGTTTTGGTGTTGTTTTTTACAATTCAAATGATGTATCATTGAAATTACTCGCTATGTTTTTTCTTTGTTTGCTATTTTTGTTTCTTCTCCCCTTATTCTTTATTTAATCTCTCTAAATCTTTGTATCTATCTATTTTGCTTGACTTTGTTTTTTCTTCTTTCTTTTCCTTTATCTCAAAGTAGTATTTTAGTAAAAATTTTCCCATTCCCATTTTGAATAATAGTCTGACTTTTTCTAACTGCAGCCTTATCTGTAATTTAGTCTTTTTATTTTGAAAGCTTCATATTTTTTGTATAAATCGATAACAGTGTTTCTATTTGCAATCTGTCCCAAATATTTCTCTCACACACATTCTTTCACTCTCACTCTCTCTTGTTCTTTCTTCCACTCTTCTTCTTTTTCCTTTCCTTTCCTTTTCATCTGTTTACTTCTTACCTAAAAATTGAATACATTTTCAAATCTTTTTCTTTTCCCGGCATCCATGTGACTCTCTTCCAAATGTGCTCTTGTTTTGTATTCAATGATTATTTTTTTTGCCGCATAAATAATAATAATAATAATAACTTCTTTTCTTTTCAGCCAATTTCTCCCCACACAGAACTCAAGGTGTGGTACGCATCAGATTATGCCAAGCTTCTCAACTCACATGTACTCGGCAGACAGGGTGAGTGCGATAGAGAAACTCAAAATAGTTTGTAGAGACCAAAGAGAGAGAGGGAGAGGGATAGATGGGGGAGGAGAAAGGGAAGGGGAGGGTTGGAGGGAGGTGAAGAAGAGGGAAGGCAAAGTAAAATATACATAAGTTTGTTGGTTTTTTTTTTTTGGGGGGGCAAGGTTTTTTTTTAGGGGGAGAGGGAGTTTGAGGTATTTTATGTTATATTGTTTCCATTCTGTCATTATTTGTCATATTTTAATCGTATGAGCTTGTTTTCGTAATATCTATAAAATGTAATTTTGTTTTCTATGAATTTGTTGAATGGAAGCACAATAAGTAATATTCAAATAAACAAAAAGTCAGAGGAAGGGAGGGCAATAGGGCAAAGGATGGAGAGAATGATGAGAAGAAATATAAGAGAGGGGGAGAGAAGATGGATTTGAAGGGAGAAAGAGAGATGGAGAGAGAGCTTTTGGGAATGCACATGGTGTGTGAAAGATGGTGGGCTTGTCATATTTTTTGGTACATGTAGATTCAACCTGCATTGATGTACCAAATGATCTCAATACACAAGTTGCTGCACCGTACAGGTGGCTGTCAAATACTTCTAACAAACCTACCAACAACTCCACAACGAATCACCCACAACTTCTTTATCAACCTAGCTTGAATTTAACTTGCCAACATAACATTTTGAAAGAGGAATGCTCCTCCCCCACCTCGATTCCCTGTGACGCCCTTGCACCGTTGTAACAGCTTTGTCTCAAATATAACTGCATTTTGGTGTAAACCATGGCCAGGTGATCTGTTCTACATTTCCACCTGTCCTTAGCATGCGTTCCCTCATTGTTCTATTTTACAGTTAAGCGGGATGACAGCTTGTATAGCTGTATTACTATTAGGTACATGTATATTGGAAATGAAAACAGACTAATTTATTTAGAGAACTACTTGTGAATGCTGGCTCGTAATTTATAAAAATTTGGGGTAAAATGTGAGAGTATTATAGATTATCCTACAGTGAAACATACATAGAAATAAGTATCAACATTTTTAAGAGTAAAATTTGAGTGTCATCAACTAATTGACAAGCAACATATGAAATTACTGGGGAGAGTGGGGAGGGGGGGGGGGGGAGGAGGAGGGAGGGGTTAATGTGCATATTAATGATGGCAGATGAATGGAGAGACTATCATTCTCCAACCTCATTTTGCCCCTTCCTCTCTCTCTCTATCCTTCCATGCTATCTCTCTCTCTCTCTCTCTCTCTCTCTCTCTCTCTCTCTCTCTCTCTCTCTCTCCTCTCCCCCTCTCTCTCATTTCAGTCTATCTCCTCTCCTTCCTTTCCTCCTCCCTCTCTTTCTTGGCTCACTCCAAAGTGATATAAACTTTTTAACCAGGTGATCGTCACTAATCGGAAACAATCGTTGCGCGGCGAATGCTTTGAATTTTTTCCGCAATACCCTGCCAAAGGTTATTTTTGTTGCTTTAGGAACGCGTCCAGTTGGCTGCCAACCCCTGTTCTATCAATGGAACTTTAAGGTCATTCAAGAGTCACAGATCGTGAAACGTTCCGAAAAGTCGGCTTTTTCGCCACAAACGAGCCAAGTATATGACTGACTTCTACTCTGACTCTGACTTTTCATAGTACTAGTTCGTCTACTCTATTGCTACACCATTTTCATACAAGCTTGTCAACCTTTCATAGCAAAAATTAGGTATCCCTCAAGGCAAAATTAGGAATACAGTCATTTCGTAAGGAGATTTCCAGGGGGGGGGGGGATCTAGGCTTCATTACATTTAAGTTTGAGGGCCAAAAAGTAGGAATCATTTCTACAAAATAGGAATAGTTGGCATCTATACATTTTCATCTTTATTATTTGCTTTCTGATTTTATTTTTAAAGAAAAATTCTTCTTCACTCTTTTAGTCTTTAAGTACTCATGGGGCATATCCGTTATTTTGTAATAGGGGTGGGCACTTTTTCTTTTAAATCATATATACATGTATATATATAAGCCCATGAGTTATTGCTACAACTCTAGTTTTGCTGCCCTAATGAGGTGCTGGGGCATTAAACCAGTTCATTCTTTATTACCACTACTCATTTATACATGTACCTAACCTGGGTGAAGTGTGGCAAATGCAGATTAATGTCTTGCCAAAGGACTGCAACATACGCCTCTACATTCACTCTTTAAATGTCTTGGAATTTAGAATCAACCTTGAAAAGTTAACTGAAAATTGTTGGATGAAATGTGGGTACAATAACACTGAATATGTCACATGTACATACATACTTTAATACAAGATGTTCCCTTTACAGTAGTATTAAGAGAATTGTGTCACTTTTACAATGTATTCGTGTCTGGATTGATAAAGAGATGAATTGTGAAAAATCACTTGACGTAGTACATTATGAAACGAAATATATCTATGCATACCCAAGCAGCATACCTGATTTTGACAATTATATGCAGAAAGCCACATTCTTAATGAAAGGAAGTAGTTCCGGAAGCTTTAAGCAACCCCAAGAAAATGCCAGATTTCTTCTATTTATATCAGCCCAGTGCAGGCTAGAAGCGTCGCCTTCAAAGCCCCGTTTCTACTGGAGCTTAGGGCGGATTTGGCGACGTGTGAATCACCCCCATTCAATGTCATATATATTAGAAGTGGATTTAGGTGATTGATGTTGTGTTTATCTCGGTTTGTTTCCTATTCGCTGACAATATCCAAACGTTGTTAGTCATTAGAATAAAACGTAGATCGGGTGTTGAGCGCCAGAAAAACGTTAATAACTCTATCGCTCTCCTGGTTCTCAGCAGATGCCTGTTCCTCATCAAGCATAATAATCATGCCATGAGTTTTGATGGCTTCTTTTAATAAAGTGCTTCATAAATCATAATAAATAATAATGATACACAACATTTATTAGGCGCTTAATACGGTTGTTTCTAAGCGCACCATTGTCTGTCTTCAAATTTCCAACCAAAACTTATAGTGAACACACAAATTATAAATCTGTTCTTTTTTCAAGAAATCATGCATATGATAATAATAAAAAATGAGATCAAACATAAGATCAAACATACATATAAATCATGATAGTAATATACTTATTCCTATATCACCTTTCCCCATAGATACACATTTTTCTACTTCAGTAGATGTCAACATACTGGGCTAGACCGATCTTTGTTCGATGTATATTTTACTTCATGATCACTTTAAATTATAGCAATAACAATGCCAGCAACATGACAAACAATTTAATTGTACATAAATACATACAGAAATGAGAGGAAGGGAGATATTGCATCATTTGTAGGTGTTTTAAAGCTTTTTCTTATTTTATTTGAAAAATATGACAAATTTGGTCACTTTACAAATCCTTACACCTACCCCATCCACTTGAATTATGTATATTTGGCTGCACAACAAGGACACATGTAAAATTCATATTGCAGCATGTCGAATAGTCAAACTAGATATGAATATTGCCAAAATGTGTAGTTGATTGTAGCATCTATTTTTGTATACATGCAGGAGCAGTTTGTGTAGAATGCTATTTTGGGTACAATTTGATGATTACTGGTTAATTAGATCAAGCCGAGCGAACGTGGAAAAATATGCAACAAACATCTGTTGGATTTTCAAGCATCTTCATAGGCCTGCTGCTTTTCTTTTAAAGAAAACAAAAGTTTAGGAGATTGTTGAAAATAGTGAAAAATTTGGCACAGAAGCAAAAACAGTGGTTAGAAAAACTCTCTTCCAATTGTTTCTATTTCGTGGTAGAGAGAACATAAAAGAGAGTTTTAGCTGTTGTCAAGGCTGTGAGTCACGGCACATACAAGTTTAATTAAGGTATCACAGTATGAGTAATTAGTGGGTTAACATGAACGATTATTGTCTGTAAGTTGGAGAGGATTTTTAAATTTGATTTTATGAAGTCATCATAGTTTTACATCAATAGTATCTTTCATGATTTTCATTGTAATAGTTGTAAAGTTGTATTGTTGTAATAATATATTTGCATAGAAGTGTGTGTGGCGGTTATTTACCTGACTGCTAAGAAAGCATAAGTGCTTGTTAGTAAGCAACTAGAGGACCGATTGCTTTAGGTCCTCTCCGAGGGACCTGGTAATGAGGATTAATGCCTTACCAAAGGGCAACAGCGCATTGACTTGGTTTTCGAACCCGGGTCGCCGGAATACGAGACCACTGCTCTACCTACTGACCTATTGTGCCTCCTCACAATACACATCTATTCTAATGTACTTCACGATCAACCATTCCCAGTTGCTTCTAGACAAGTTTCTTTCGCTATGTAATTGCATGAGCAGGGGAGTGTTTCACAAAGACTAAGATCAACTTTAAGTTGGACTTACATGTAACTATGGCAGGCTGCTCATATGCCACTGTTTGCTCTCACCATTTACTGGCATTGGTCTCTCAAGGGACATACAAATCAGGGTCACAAATCTACAGAATTTACCTTTTTTGAAGGAAAAATATTATCTTAAGATCATAATTGAGCGATCGTCACCCTACCCAAAAAGCTGGATGTCTTTGGGCATGATGGTAACCCTCTTGGCATGGATGACCAATGGTGAGAGCAATTAGTGGCATGAACGGCCTGCTGTAGTTAAGTCCAACTTAAAGTTGATCTTAGTCTTTGTGAAACACTCCCCAGAACTCAACTTTATCTCTTATGACGAAGGTTATTGCTCATCAAGGATAGCGTGTCACATCGTGGTGTTGTAATCGGTTAATCACCGTGCTGGCTAAGATTCCCCCACCGGTTAGCAATCAGTAAGGAAAGTTTGCCGGAAAGTTTGGCCGAGCCTGGCTTTGTAACTTCCATGAAATAATTGTGCAATCTTGAGGTTACTTTAACCATGACTCGATCTAGTCCACCCCAAATTTCAAACCCCAAATTTCAAGTACCGGTATGATAAGAGGGCCAAGTTGCATACATATATGTTGATCCAACCCCCCCCCCCCCCCCCCTTCTGGTACAAGTATCTGTTGGATAATTTGTTGTTGTTGCTGTCGTAGTTGTTGTTGTTGTTTTGTTGTTGTTTTTCTGTTCACATGAACAATATAGTCTACTGAGGAAATCTCTTGAAGGGCTTGCTCTCATGGCTTTGTATTGCCCAATATCAAGTCATTTCTTAATTTCCATGTAGTCTGTCTTCCATTCCGGCTGCCACATGGTCTCATGGTTAGACTAGGGCTATACTGTACTACTAGCTCCTTGCTCAAGATTCTTTTTGCAGGTACAAACCACAAGCATCAATACTTCATATTATCTTATTTCCTAGCATTAAGTATTCCCTAATCAGCCACGTTTCCTATCCATTCGTCCACACATACACTACAGCTTTCTCACTCGGTCCGTAGTTGTGTTCTCACTCGATCCATAGCTGTGTTAACACTGACACATCGATCGGCCACCCAGCTTGACATACACTGTACATACTACATAGAACCTCCCATAGCTGAGAGGCCCTTAAAGGCCCACTGCACTACTTATAGCTACTTGCACCCTCTATATTGCAAACCATGCCTAATCGGTGACCATAGATCCCCCATGATCCTTTTTTTCTTATGTTAACTGACAGCTGATTTGATGACGTAACCACCTTGCAGGGTGGTCTAATCCCTCCTGTACACTAGTACAGATGACCTTTAAGTGCTAGTGCACATTCATATACCGGTACATGGCTGTTTTTAAACTGGCATGAATATCTACTACCCAGCTTAATTGCCATTAATGTGAATGGACCCATCACAGAATGTGCCCTATATGGCGCCCATGGGCTCATCACCATCTCGGCCATGCATGGCTACGACCTGCACATTGTGTGATGCCGTGTGAACAATAGCAACAGGTTGCGCACCACAAGTACGCTGTGGATCATCTGCAGTAGAAGTGGGGACGAGCCCCTAGGCGCTAGGGCACATCCATGTATTCTCTAAATCATTATCACCGTAGAAGTAAAAACCATTGTTGGTGATGCTGTATGGGCAATAGCAACAGGTTGTGCACCACAAGAAGGCCGTGGATCATCTGCAGTAGCAGTGGGGACGAGCCCTTAGGCGCTAGGGCACATCCATGTACTCCGTAGATCATTATCACCATGGAAGTAAATAACCAACGTTGGGTGATGCTGCGTGAACAATAGCAACAGGTTGTGCACCGCGAGAACGCTGTGGATCATCTGCAGTAGCAGTGGGGACGAGCCCCTAGGCGCTAGGGCATATCCATGTACTCTGTAGATCGTTATCGCCATGGAAGTAAATAAGTGCCGAGTGATGGGCACTCTGCGGAGAATACCTTGGCTCGCAACTTGGACTCACTTGTTCCGCCATTGTAGTTTAGCGACTTCATTAGCCCGCTACAAGGGTTTCGCTAATTTTCGCTTCCCCCTCCGAACGCAAACTTGTTGATGTTCCCACTTCCCCCAGGTGTTTTCTGTCTGTTACCTCATAGACATACCCTGGGAACTTGGTTGTGTTTATGTCATTCTTCAGAGGAAAGTTCATGTTAATGTTATAACATGGTCGTTACATTTCATTGCTGTAGATTCTTTTGGTCCATAATAATCTCAAATGTCATTTTGATTCAATCTGAAATCCCACACTGTAATTTTTTTATTGTTATTTTCTTCTATTTTCTGTCTTTTTTTTTTCTTCTTCTTTTTTTTTGGGGGGGGGGGAATGTGGTGAAGAACCAGTTAGAAGAACCAGTGATAAATTATTGATACTTCATAATTTTTTCCAAAAAAAATTAGTCCCTCCCCCGAAATGAATATGTTGCTCGACTACATAAAAATTTTTGATATTTTTCAAATAACTTCATGAAAATCTATAAGGAGAGGTAGAGACTGAGAAAGAAAGGAGTAGGGCCAAAGATACATGTACTTTTACAGTTACTTTGCACTCGACCCTTTTCTCAATGGGGATCAAGAAGTCTGGACTTTTCTCTCGCCAATACCTTCTATATCCGGTTTCCTTTGTCCAGACTGATTCCAGCATCGAACCTTTGGGGACGTGAATCTGAACGACTCGTGAAATTCATGACTTACGGCTTGTTCAGGTATAGGGTGAAAAACCGCCGCAGAAAAGCCGAAAATGAATGGCAACTTAAGGCAACATAGGTCTTGCTCGTATTCACTGAGCTCTGTGTATTAAGATGTAGAAATGTGAAGCGTATTACACTTTACTTCATCATAAAAACCCCAAGCTGTTTTACTGCATCTTTTTTTAACAGGTCTTTAATGTTTAAAGGAAAGTGTCTAGTTTCAAGTTATGAATATTCCTAATAGACTGAGCTTGTTCACACTTCAACTTTAAGTTGGATTGTAAATCAAAATATCGCATTATTTGGTGGTACCCGTTTATACCTGGTATCATTTATAGCATGTATATTGTGTACCGGTAACTCAAAATCGCAGCAAAAATTGTACATACATGTAATGTTAACAACTAAATTATTTGTACCCTAACCAAGTTTTGTAACTTTTTAAGTATGTGAAAAATGGATTTGTCCCAATTTACATTTCTTTAGAATGTTTGATATCAAAGCCTACTTTTAAAATTATTCAACAAATGCCCTAATTCGACCAATCCACCTTTAATTCTTGAGTGACAACAAACCACAGAAAACACATCAAATTTAAAGCCCCTCTGCACTTATTTTGCATGGAGGTATTAGACCTCCCTGCAAGGTCACTGGCAGGTGGTTATCTCATCAAATCAGCTCTCAATTAACATAAGAAAAAGGGCATCATGGGGGATCAACAGGTACTGCTTAGGCATTGTTGGCTGTATAGAGGGCGCAAATTACCAAGTAGCTATAAGTAGTACAGTGGGGCTTTAAAAGGAGTATGAATAATTCAGTTGTTGACTGTAGTAAACATGTAGGTCGTAAATGTGAACAGGGCAAGAGAGAGCTAGGGTACGTCATAGAGCTGAGGGAGAGGCGGGTGACTAACGCAGGAAAGCAGCGTAACCGCAAGTGTTCTGGTATGGTAGGGTTTGTGGGTCAATCATGGTGACGAAGCGTTCTGTCATTCCCCGATCCAGGGAAGGCCGCTGGTTGGGTCCAGAGCAGCGCGGCGGCGGCCGTGTCATAAAGCAACAGCAGGCCCGACAGAGAGAGTGCGTTTACACTATAAATATATAATGAGGAAACGAGATATGGCGTAGTATTGGTTTTATAATCAGCACCAAATCAAGATTGAAAGTGAAGTTTGAACTGGCTATCCATATGAAATGTAAGAATATATAAATCCATGAAGTAGGTTGGGAGGGGTTAGTATCTTCTGTCACATTGACCTCCCCCCCCCCCCCCCTCTCCCCCATTTTTGTCATCATTCATACAGAGGCATGTTCCCTCATACCCCTTGTAGTTTACACACTTCCCAGCACACATGTACAAACCCCATTTGAGAGGGTGTGAATACACCTAGAAATAGGGCTGGAGGTGGGCGGGTGACTCCGCTAAGTATCACCTGTCAAGATTTAAAGAATCAGCCTATTTATCATTCATTAAGGAGCAAGAGCCCCCCCCCCCCCCCCCCCCTTAACAGAATCCGCACATACATATTCATGCAATTGAGAGATTGTGATACACCTAGGGAAACGTGTAGGGCTGAGCGGGTGGGTGGGTGACTCCACCAAGTAAACCCATTAGGTTTAAAGGATCAACTTTTCCTAGAAATAAGTCTGAAATCATTTGTTAAATAGGAACATCTGAAAGGCCGATGCAACATGGGCCAAGTTTCAGACTTATGACTGTCCCATGTTTTTTGAGGTGTCTCCAACGTAACCATCTCGTAAATCTTTCCCATTCAGAATACGTTCTATTCTCTATGTGGCTCGACATAAATTTGCCCCCGAGGAAATGCTCTAGCCTTTTCTTTTTGTTTAAAGTCAAAGATACAGAGTTAGGGTTAGGAGGGTTACAAACTTACAATCGGGTCTCGGTTAGATTTCATGTCGTGAGTAAGGTAGGGTTTAGTGCTTTACTAGTCCATAGTCAAAGTTGAGAATTGGGTGACAATTTTACATTGTCCACTGAGCTTTCGCTCCCATATCCCACATAAAGCTGTTCTATTGTTTTCCTCCTTTTTTCAGTAAACTTGAATATAAAATATTAAAAATACAATAAAAAGCGTCAATACAATTTATTATTTCTTGCATTATTATACTTTTTTTTTTTTTAATTTCACTCTTTCACACTACCTTAATTATTACACAGTCTATTTTTCTGCACCCCCTCCCATTTCTCTTCACCCCTCCCTCTCCCTCTTCCTCTGCCTCTCCATCTCCCTTTATCCCCTCTCTCTCTTCCTGTCTTGCTTTCTTTCTTGACTATCTGTGACCCTCGTTCATAAGATTGCCATAAAGGTGGAAACCTTTAATGTAGAGTTTGGCCATAATAACTTTCATCTAAGGCAAGCTCTTCCTAAGTTCCTGACCAACTTGAGATTAAGCACACATCTTTGACACATTATGTTATTCATGTACATGTATGGTATGTGTCATTGTGTAACTAACCACACAGAAGTTGTATCTGTCAATTGTCATAAAAGGCCAAACAGTTCTATATATTCATCAACAGCAGTCGGGTGATTCATTTTTTGATAATTACACATTAAACAGTTGTATTCATTGCTATAGAAACATTCAGTACATACATGTTTGACCCGAGCCCAGTATACAGTGTAGTTTGGCTGCCACTTTTCACTTATGTACTTAAACCTCTAGACAAAGATCATGAAAACACATTTTACATATTTACAATTTTAACACTTGTATTTTCCATCATGTTCTGTGTCCTCATATCCCAATAGCCCATCCGTTTTCCACCTTGGATGTATATTGCATTATTATTGGTAATATAATATGAAACTTGCCCGAATAACTTTTAAATCTGCTTTTCTATAAATGATGCACCTGTCAAAACTTCCTGACCACCACCCCCCCCCCCCCCCCATCCATTCCCTTCTCCTAAGGGTGGGGGGAGCACACTAGCCCTCTTTCACACTTCTAAGCGCATGGCGTGAGAGTCTCTAGCTGCTCAAAGTGTGACCATCTGACTAGCACTATAACCCTGCACCTGTCACTGTATGATCTTTCCTTCAACTCTTACGTAATATGTACGGTTTAGGCTCAATTGATCTGCTAAAAATCAACCAAAGAGAGAGAGAGCACATATATATGTAGCCCTTCATTTCCCAGTCAATTGTTGAGTCCCCTATGCGTGGCATCGCACATCTGTCTGTGATTAGTGATACAGATACTGAAATGCTCGCTGCTACCGTTTTTGTCATTTAAATGTGGATTGCTCCAAATTTGGTGAATGTGACAATTTATTTACTTCTCCATTGATATGTGTAATGGGGATGCTGAAACTAGGAGGTGAAACTTTGCATCAGAACTTGTACTGGATCATTTATGTGGCCGTATTTGTGATTGATACATGTAGAAGGAGTTTCTGTTTATGAGAGCTTGATGAGTAGGGGTCTGAGTAGATATTTGATCGCTAAAATGAGATTGTTGTTTGGACGTCCACCTCAACTGTATGCTTTCTTTTTGTCTTCTTTGGCAGATGAGCAAATGACCGATCTGTCCATCCCGACACCACCGTTAAAACACAATCACTCGCAAGAAGCCTTCTTTACGACCTTGAACTCACACCAGGATACAGCAGAGGTATAGTTTTATTCCTTCCGTCTCTCCCTCTGTGTTCCCTTCCTTTTTCTCCTCCCTCTCCTCCCTCTCCTCTTCCCTTTCCTCTTCCCTTTCCTCTTCCCTCTTTCAGTTCCCTACTCTATACCCCTCCTTTTCCCCTTCTTTTCTCAATCTCCCCTTCCTCTCCTTTGCTTCTTCCCCCTCGCCTTGCTCCCTCTCTCCCCTCCCCTCCTTCTCCCCTCCTTCTTCTCTCCTACCATCCTTCTTCTCTCCTCCCCTTCCCTCCTTCTTTCCTTCCTCTTAATTCCACTCCCCTCCTCCCCTCACACTCCCTCTCTCCCTCCCTCTATTCACCCATCTTTCTTTTGACCCCTCAACTTTTCAAAATGTTTTTGACTGTGTTTGATACATGCATCTTTCAAAATATGATTTTCTTTTCTGCAATTTACCGATAAGCATCTAACATTTAAACCTTAAATGTAGTGTATCCCTTTTGCAGCCAACATCGAATTCTGTAGAACTTTGCAGGAATTATGAATATCTCACGTATGTCCTATCTGTGAAATGTAAACGTTAGCAGTGTCCCAGTGTTCAAATTATGCAAGGAAACCCGTTTACTTTCTATAATTCACTGTCAGACACTATTGAGTGAGTGACTGACTTTTTTTTCCTTTGGTAATAACATACATAACATGAGTTGTAAAGGGTACATGATCATTTGTCTACATCAATAACCCACTTCATGTAATGGCCAAAATTAAACTGATTGAATCTTTGTGCAGCACAAAACGTACGACCATTCGGTAAATGGTCTGACAGTCAGACCATTTAATTAAACGACCACGATCATTATTTTCCCACAAAAAGACATTTTTCGAGTCGTATTTTTTTAGGGAAGTTCTAAATTAGTATTACTTTCAAATGCCGTTGGAATTCAACCTTTTCATTTTGTTTTGGCCTGCAAATGGGACATAGTACCCTCAAGGTGTCATTCTGTAAAATATAGGACATACATGTACGTGGCATATTCATAATTCCTTCAGAACATGTTTCTCTATTTTGCTTTATTCTAGGATGATAGAGCCGATAGTTTCCAATAAATTTACTGTTGGTCAATTTCAGAATGTTACATTTCAATTTCAGTATTTCCATGAACATAATTATTAAGTTTTAAATAAAATTTTCTTCATTTTTTGTTCTTCTCTTATCTAGGCGAGCACGAGTTACCAGTGCAGTGACAACAACAATAACAGTAGTCCCTCGGCAGAGCCTTGGAAGTGTTCCAACTGCAGTGAGGTCTTCAGCACATTTGCACAACTCGAGTCGTGCCCCTGTGAAAACAAACGTGCCAAGAGAGGGCGCAAGCCGAAGGTCAAATCACCCGTCGTCCCAACAACGGTCGCCAGCGAAGGTTTGATCTTGGGCGGTGATGTGAGAAAGGCAGAAAGCCTAGCGTTGAAAACTGAAAAGGAAACTAAAACGGGTAAACCTCGACGGGGACGAGCCAAAAAAGAACCCAAGACTTACGCTTGCGGCGAGTGCCCAAAGATATTTGTGAACTCGGAGAAGCTTAAGACGCACACGTACATGCACTCGGGGGAACGCCCGTATGTATGTTCTAACAACGGATGTTCAAAGGCATTTATTTCAAAGTATAAGCTTCTTCGACATATGGCAACACATTCACCGAATAAGATGCATTGCTGCACGCACTGCAACAAGAAATTCCACCGCAAGGATCACCTGAAGAATCACCTTCAGACGCATGATCCGAATAAAGAGGCCTACCGATGCAACGAATGTGGTAAGGTCTACAGTACCAAACCGGGCTACAAGAAGCATCTGGCATTACATGCTGCAGCATCGGGGGAACTGGTGTGTAAGTTATGTGAAAAGGACTTTGAGAGTACAGAGACACTGTTGCTGCATCTGAAGCTGCATTCAGGGAAGTCGACTGGTGTGAAGGAGAAGAAGCACCAGTGTGAGCACTGCGACCGACGCTTCTACACGCGCAAGGATGTTCGAAGGCACATGGTGGTGCATACGGGTAGAAAAGACTTCTTGTGTCAGACGTGTGGGCAAAGGTTTGGGCGCAAGGACCATTTAGTGCGGCACACCCGCAAGAGTCACAAGGAAGACGACATGGAATTACGGGTAAGGTTAGGGGAGCAGTTGCAGGCTGTCGGGGTGACCACAGTACAACACATGCTAGGGATGCAGCACCTTCAAGAACAGCAACACCCTCATCATCAACTTCAGCATCAACACCATCTTCAGCAACATCCGCATCAACAGCAGCAACTTTCCCACCATCATCACCACCACCATCAACAAATGTCACCCATGGGCCAACAGCATCAACAGCATCAACAGTTCATGTATCCAATGCAGCAGTCGTTGCCGCAGCCGCCCCCTCCCTGCACCATGTCCCAACCGCAGCAGTTCACAGAGCTGCTGAAGATACCACCAGTACCAAGGTTCAAATCCCAGATCCAGCCCAAGGTGACCATTAAGAACGAGGTGTTCAAGACGAACGATCCTATGGACCTGGGAGGGTTGGAAAACTGCAGTCTTGGGCGGGGTCAGATGATGCAGGATGCGTTAGGTCCAGGAGGCGTCGACTTGGGCCAGCTCCTAGGGTTCTTACCCCTCAACGCCCTGCAGCAGCAGCAACAGCAGCAGCTCGCCCCTGCTGCTCCGCCGACGCCCACCTCTCCACCCATGTCCCTACCGCCTAACACGCCCCCTGCTACCCTCCCCCAGTCCCCTCTCAACATCCCCCAAACGCAACTACCTCAACAAGGGATGCATGCCCAGGACCAGACGGGGATTATACCCCAATCACACATGGACAACCACATGAATCACGTGCAAATGCAGCACATGGGCCCCACCCAAATACCCTTCTCCGGAATGCACTCGTTACCAAGATTTCACCAGGCTTTTCAGTGATCACTCCCTCATAGCGCCCAGCTCATATTTAGATCTTCGGCTGAACAGCAAAGTTTCTCTGATGTAGCCTTTGGCGAAACATAAATATTTTGTGTTCCAAAAGCAAACTAACTCATTCCTAACATATTGGTTCTCAGGCATCACATACAAAAATATATTTAATTATTATAGTCATGTAGAGGCAATTTCAAAGTGGTGATTTTAATCAAGAGTATTTTTTTCTCTCGTTCAAAGATAAAATTCGGACTAAAAACATTTATAGACCAGACTTTGATAATCCAGGGTATTTTAGTCATGTCCTAAGTCCATAGATAGGGCTTAAAACGTAAACTGGCCATAGGTCTACCTAAGATTATGTGTTACACGTTTACTCTCCAAACCTAGTAGTGTAAACATACCTCTTTGATATACCCTGCCTCGACATGAGACATCTATTTTCCAGGCCCTACCCTCACCCCTGACCCTGACAAATATCTAATAATTTTTTTAACAAACCACTGCATCAGAGGTGACAAGGGATGTAACGTTTAAACATTGGTCACGAGCCTGACATTGATTTATTCTGGCTGAGCTATGGCTATTATAAGGTGATGTGTGAATAGACTTATCCTTCCTGTCACTCTGCGAGAAGAAGATTAAATTCCAGTGTGAACAAGACCTTCATATGACTGTATTCACAGCACACATTTGCCCCTCTCGTTCATACGTAGCGCCAGGAGTGTGTTCATACGTGTGTATGATATGCGAGGGAATTATTTAAGACTGCCAGATGGTGTGCTGGAAACTACACGAGAGATGCCGAAAAGCTGTTGGAATAACGCTTTGCAACGAAGGATCTTGGATTGACGTTTTAAGATATGACCCTTGGCATGAATGTAATATAAAACTTGATCTAATGGATGTTTTACGGAGGTGGTGTGAAAGGGGTCTTGTACATTATACACAATGAGCCAGTTGATGTGTGACAAGTGTGCTGCATTCAGACATGAGTAGAATAATGTAAACCCTGCCTCAATATTATCACAATGTTTTTAGTGATACTGCCCTCGCTTGGCCCAACTCATATAGTGCAATCATTTATTTTGTTCATACCTCTGTAGTCTTATTACCTAGTATTTGCTACAAAAGAATGAAATATCCTCTCATTATTATCAATATTCAGCATTTTAAAATTTTAAAAAAGAATACCGGTACAATGAAAACGTGCATCATGTTATTATGCATGGGATGCTCGGATATTGAAATTGAATATCAGAATCAACTTACGGGATTTAATGCCTTATTTGTCTTTGCAGAAGAAATGTGTTACATGAATTCTCTTTTCATTTGTAGCAAATACTTGTCAAGTAATCTCTCAAAAGTGTCTGGTAAAACCAATTTTGCTCGGTCAAAGCTTTTGTAGTGGTTCTCGATGCAGTAGCTACAAATGGCAAAGTGATATTATTTGTTTATGTCGCATGAATTACTCAAAAAATACCTCGGAAATATCAGTCTTTCTCTTGTTATGTTTGATTTTTTTCTTCTTATTTTTACTTTGGTGTATTTTTAATGACAGATTTGTACTTTGAGGGTATGCATCGAGTGTTTGAATGCAACTCTGTTGATATTATTGTTGATATTATTATGCATTATGCAAGGGGGAAACTTGTGTTTGTGTTTTGGGTTTAGCAGACTAAGCCAATTTGACTTCCAGAAAATTACTTTTCACTGGTGCATTTCTTTACCATTTGATATCATGTTTTGAAATTATGCAAGTGTTTTTTTTATTACAATAATGTCTTTAGATTAAGTTGATAGTTCTGTATTGTTTGTCTTCTCTTTGTTATTTGGAAACATCGGTGAGGTATTTTGCAATAATCTGTTGTGCTGTCGCATGTTACCAAAGCATTCTTGCTATGCACGTTATTATCATT
Source organism: Strongylocentrotus droebachiensis (assembly GCA_035222895.1). Classification (NCBI taxonomy): domain Eukaryota; kingdom Metazoa; phylum Echinodermata; class Echinoidea; order Camarodonta; family Strongylocentrotidae; genus Strongylocentrotus; species Strongylocentrotus droebachiensis. Next base: position 222,072 of record JAVYIG010001120.1, read on the forward strand.
TCTCTCTTGGTTAATAGGTTTTAATGCCAGTAAGGGTAACAGATTCTCTATGTGTAAAGGTTACATCTACTTCCAGCCCAACCAATTTTTCAGAAGACATCTTTTGCTTTTGGTCATAACTTTTCAGTAAAGTTGTGTTGCCAGAGTTTCAAGTTTTCAATAACGTTACATTGCTCAGTAAAAGCACAAATTGTCAGTACAGATGTGTTGCTTAAGCTACAAATTTTCAGCAATGGAAAGTGGCTAAGGCTACTCGTTATCAAAAGAGATGTATTGCTTCAAGTAATAAGTTTTCTGGAAAGATGCGTTGCCATGGTAACAACTTGAAGATGGGGACCCGGTGAGAAGGCTAGCAGTATTTGAGTTGGAATGTTTGAAAGAAAGAGAAACCTGGATGGGGATGCCGTCTACATTGGAATAACTTTGTGGATTGCAAGAATCGTTAGTTGGATATCTGCATGTTGGTCAGTACTGGGGTTTTTCGTCGTGAGACAGAATTCCGCTTGTTCACTTAAGGGAAATGGGTAGCAATGATATTGTCAAGCACATGAATCTTCATGTCCTTTTTGTAGTTTGGAATCCCATAGTTTTCACTCCCAATAAAAATTATATTCGGCGCTAACAGCCAATCCTACAAAATTTGGGGTCGGTTTCTCAAAACTTTATTGTCAATAAAAAGTAACTATCATTTTCAAATGATCAGCTTTTTTTGTTGAGATATCGATAACTTTTCTGAGGACTGGGGCTTGAACCATTTTAGATAAATGACCCTAAAGGTTGATGACCTATGTCAAATACCCCAGTGTAAACAAAAACATTATTCTGTATGTATGTCTGTTTGTGTGTGTGTTTGTACATATATCATGTTCTAACTAAATGTTGAACTGTTGCACAAATAATGACCATGTTCCTTGCACGTATATTGTGAACCCCATTGTCTAGGGTTAACAGGCTTATTGTGTATTCCTCGTCGTAATTATGTAACTGTTATGCTGCGTTCATACACAACAGACACATAAATGTTTGTAGCAGTGTAGACCATGGCTGGCATTTCTGTTCACACATAATATTTATCCGTTAATCAGCATTTTTAGGCCTCTGTAGAAAATTTGCTGCAATGCAGAGGAAATCTGTACTCAGCGTAAAGTGGAATAGTAGCATCAATTTGTTTGGTTTGGGTAAAGGAATCATCGTTCAAATGAAGCGTTAAAATGAAAGCTTGAAAATGGTACAACTCTAATTATTGACACATTTTTTCATACATTTTCTTTCAAGGCAGCTGGTTAATGAATTATAAGAAAAGATTAATTTTATTTGTGCAAAACCACTTATAATTCTTCTAAAAATACATTTAAAATCAATCCAACATAGAATTGAACTAAGAAATATTAAATTGCTATCTGATATGTTTTACGCAGCTGTTATTTTTCTATATTATTTCATTTGAAATAGCTCATCAAAATTAGTCTTTATCTGTCTGTGCTCTTTTTATTTTGAAATATGCTTTAAAATGTTTTTATTGTAGTGCAGCTGTCGAGAATTCATGCAGCTTGGATAAGGTTTAAGATTTAGAACACTTTAATGAAGACGTTTTTTAACGAGCAACTGAAAACACCGCAAATTTGGCGCAGCTGCATAGTTTATGTTCATTGAACGGTAATAATGTATTTAATATAGTTAAGAAAAGAATTGAAAGAAGTTGGAATATATTGGTGAAGGGCTGAAACTAACAAATTACCAAGAGGCAAATTTTAAGCTGACTATACATAATAAGAACATATTTATATAACTCTAACAATTAATTAAGGATAATCATGTTTGTTTTTCTGTTTTTATTCTTTTTTCTTTTTCTTTTTTAATTTGACTTTGATATATGCATTGACTTGTATTCTTCTAATGCAACAGAACTCATGTTTTTTTTAAATGCAAAAACTTAATTTGTCTTTAAAGCCTCCGTCTACCGGTACTTCTGTTGTGAAACTCAACTTAGGACTGACCTCAATCCTAGTGTCTGGTCAAAATTGAAAGTAGAATATGGTATAAATATGGACTGGTATTAAGTCAAGAAAATCGTTGAGGATAGGTGGCAGTCGAAAAGAAAAGAAGATATAGTCAAATGTACTTAAAACCCATTACCTTTGAGAAAGGATAGTCCCTGTATTAAGCTAACTGGAATGAGAGGATTCAACATTCATTGGGTTAATTTGCTAGATGGCGTCTGATCTATGACATTTTATTTGAAGATGAACCCAGAGTTCCCATGGTAACTAAAAGTCATGGAAATTGATTGTGGGTGTGGGCATGTGTTGCTATGGCAGCCTTCCAGTTTAAATCAACAATGGGCGTGGTATTTGTACAGCGCTTGGATGCTGCAAACCATATCAAAATAGGACTTATCTGGTTATGGAAAAGGCAAAAATAGGTCAAAAATAGGTCATGGAAAGTAGTGGAATTTGGTTCTCCAATTTCTTTGGGAAGACGTACCTCTCGACCCATAAAGTCCAGTGCTATCAGGCTTTCACGTGGAGTATTCGAAAACTTGTTGTTGCCATTTCAAAACAGTTTTTGTTGAAGTCTTCAGTTTGTTGTGAAAGCGATGGTCTGCTTTATGCGGTTGGAACACAGAGAAGAAAGAGAGAGATTTGATGTGAAATAATACAGATCGGATTAGGCAGGTCAGAAAAGAAGGATGAAGGAGGATAAAGATAGTGCTAGAAAAATAGCAGTAGGTTTCGCGTAAGTACAGACTATAACACTTGTATAGAACGGGTAAAGGCTTTGAAATCATTATTTGCCACGAGGCTGCTATTCCTGAAACCCACTGCTTTTCTTAAACTACCGGTAGATGTCTAGTAGGACTAAGGGAATACAATTGTTAGTGGGTTAATTATTTATATCATTACATTTGATGTACATTTAGGTCTTGCTTGGAGGTGGATATATTGAACGGGTAATGGCATATTGTCAACATTCTTGTAACTATCAAGACATCAATTTTGTTTTCCTTTGTTTTGCTTTGCTATGCTGTGCTTTCATGGATGAAAGAAATTCACACAACATACATGTATTCCCCGACTTGCAGCGACAAAATGCAGAAAATACAGGGGGGGAATACCAATACAATCCATAAGCACTTATTATTTGTTTTCAGGTACATTTTCTCATTGGACAATCATCAAATTATGCATTCATGTTTGCAAAGTATTCTATTTATTTTTTCAGGAAAGTTTGAAATCAGGTTTTCACCTTATGATTCATATATCACATACCTCATACCATCAACGCAATGCATTAACATCTATTATTATTTTATCGCAGCCATCAAGTAGTCTTTTTGTGTGGGCATTATGTTTTGCTGTTTCTCGTAACATGACCATCCTACCGGTAGATGCACAATTTAGTTTCAATATTTCCTTCTTTTTAAAAAAACAAATTGGTGATCTAGCCAGCAGTTATAACTGGTTTCAAGCCTTTGAAATGAATAGACCCTCTTTCAACAGCTTTTTTTCTTCAGATGTCGTTTTCTTCATTAATCCCTTCATAAAAATATAAGGCTTTCTTATGGCACCCTTATGAATCCACTCGATCCTAGCCTGTAAGAGAACACTTTTGAAATGTGCGCTGGATAAAATTAATAACCGTTGCCCAAAAGTAATGGGTAATGAGCTCATTCAGAGCTAATACCATGCACCATTTTATAATATATTTGTATTGTGAGCTTGTATGTGTCATACTCGTTGTAAGCCTGTTCTCCCTATCTCCTGCCCTCTATTGACAAAGTTTGAACATGTTTTTTCTCATCGTTGAGGACTTCGTTCCACAACTAGACTGTAAATGTTTCCTGTCTGTCTGTATATATATATATCAATGGTTAATCTTGAAGTCTATCATTCTAGATCCATTATAGTGATCGAGACGATGCTGACTGAGTAATGAGTGAAATGTATGAATATGTATGAATGCAAAAGAATATGAATATTCATGAACAGTACCTGCCTGCTGTGTTATTGATGTTGTTTTTTATCTGGGAACAGATATTTGTTGTCCTGTAATTACCTCATATACGCGGAAGTAAAAAAATATATGTTATTCAAAGCGAGCGAGGATTTTGCTTGCAGCGTGTCTTTTTATGTACCTCATTATAGTATATGTAGTGGCTAGTTGAAAGGGAAAAAAATGTAAATATACTGAGAATTGCATTCTAAATGGTTGAGCTCTGTACATGTTTGAAACCTATTGTTGTATCAGTATTGTTATACAAGATAAGTTATCTGAACTATTTTCTATGTCTTTATATTATAAGGAACGACCTTTCCTTCGCTTTAGGGTTCTAATGTATGGTAGCCTAGTTTTTAACAGGAAAATTTAAACTTTTATGTACAGGTATTATATATATAATGAATATATTTATTGTTATTTTTTTGCCATACGCATATTGACAGTACACTGTATTCCTGTTTTCTCTTTGGAGAAATTCCTATATGCTTCTCATGTATTAACTAGGCTTCAAGTTGCATGTCAATTTGTAGAATAATATAGCATTCTATAGTGAATATATGAATATATCTATATATATATGTGGAAATTTGAATAACGTGTGGTAATATTACAGAGTTTTCATATCAGCTGAAATATATGTATCAGTTATTGTACGATTTAACAATTTTTTTTCTTGTTTCATACTCCTTGCCTCTTCCAAAAGACTTTGCTTCGATAAAAACAATGTATCGATTTGATTATCCATATGTTGTTGATTTTTTTTTTCCTCAAAAAAAACATTTGAAAAATTCTTAAAAGTGTGTGAATGTTGTTATACAGCATATGTCACTTTACATATGTTGTGTTTCTGTTTATCTTTTGAAATTTGAAATGTATTTTTATACATTTGGGTATGTTTATTTGTACATTTGATGTAATTCTAGCAGATAACTTTCATTTTTTTACATGATTGTATTGTTTGTATAAACTAAAACTTGACGATAGATGTGATACGTTTCATTTTATTTTTTAATATCTCCCATTTTGTATGCATGCTGCATTTAAGTACAATAGAGTACTGCGTTAGATTTGTGTTATTATTTTTTCCTTTGAAAAAAATAATTCTGCATCAATTTTGTGAATATGTTTATAATGATATGTTTAATGTTCTTGAGAACCATATGTATTCTGAAGTTAAGATAATATTGGATGATTGATTAATACAAGATTGACATGACGTTTACAGGTATTGCAAAGAGAATTCTTATATATTCAGCGAAAAATTAAAGTTTGTTGCATTATCTGCGAGTCAGATTCTTCCGGCTGCATCACTAACTAATCCTAACACAATTTCCTGCAACATTTCAATATTTTTCAACTACCGGTACGTCTGGGATGAAACCATGATTTTCTGTACATAGGCATACACTGTAATCAACATTGTTTCTTCCTTAACAACAATAAGAATATAAATAAACGCTTCTACCGGTCTCGAAGATTGTTATCGCTTTGGCAATTATTATGCACCAGAGATAAACTGCACAAATCAAAACCACTGTGCAAAGATTAGAACAAGTTATCTCTTTGTCTCTCTTTTTCTGCTCCAACATGATGCAGACGTAATCACAACTAAAATGGCCCTACATGTAATGTATTCATATATTTTTAAAGCTAATGTTAAGTTCTGTTCATGATGGAAAATGAATTTGCCCAAAATATTTCTAAAAAGGTATTCAAGGCTGCAACTACAGATATCTTCCAAATGATTAGGGTAGACATTTTATGATAAAATCAAAAATATAAGAAAATGAAGCTGATTCCATTTACTGGCAGCAGTCACGCACAGACTCCTATTTGGGATTTTTATTTAAACTGATTAGCAGCACTTTTTCAATGACCAGTTTGTCCATGATTTTGTTGGTCCCCAGTTTATGTATTCAGTTGTTCATTTTGACTTTCATAAGGTGAACACTCATTCAGAGGAATGTTATTGTGCAAACCGGTCTGGTATTCAGGTGTTTAAATAACTTTATGAGTATTCTGAATAAGAACGTTTCACTCAATGTGTGTCTAGGTCAAAGGTCATAGGGTTTCATCACTCTGAAAATGTAACAGAATTTGACATTTGAATGCTTCTGATGACATCATGAAATCAATCAGGACTTATAGTTGTATATTCATCACAATTAGAATTTTTTGTTTTGTTTTATACAATTTTTAAACGCTGCAACATTCTTCCGTTATCAAATAATTTCACTTTTGCCTTTTAATTTTATTTTGTTGAAAGAGGTGGTTTGCAAACTGAATCATTTTGGAATATGTGATGTCTTCATTTTTAAATGCAAGATAGTTGTTTCATTATCAGGATTTTATTGTATAAACAAATATGTGTTTTTTGAAATTTTGTTTACCAAAAGTACAAACGATTGTGATTATTTTGAAGTCTTCCAAATACTATTTCTGTCTTCTGATGTGTGTTTAGCAAATGATTTTTTACTTTTTCCTATGGAAAACTTTGGCATGTAGCTACCTTCACATGTTGGTCGAATTTAATCCTAGACTCAAAGAGTTCATGCCGAAATACACTCCAACATGTCAGTTTGATGAAGACATGTAGGCCTATTAGTTATAGATGATACAACTACCTAATACTGGTGTAAGAAATAACTCTCGACTGTAAAGAATGTTTTTCTTTTATGAAGTTTGTCAGTTTAGCTAGAGCTGTTTTTTCCAGAATCAGGTTCAAAATCAACATAACTGCTAGAGTACGGATATCATTTTGTAGGAATTACACCCAAGCAACTCAAAATATATTGTATATGTTACTGTCAAGCGGTATAAGATTCTTTTTTATTTGTGTCAATAAGTTTTGTTTGTTTGTTCTCAAGAACTTTATGTCATGAAAAGAAATAATGTTTGTTAAAACTGCCTTGGTTTTTATGTGTTTTAAAAGTGTGTTTTCAGTTTCCTTTTTTTTATTATTATGCACATGAATGGGTACGGGTACTACAACATTACAGTGAGGAGAAATATTATGTGGTTTTAATACATTTTTTGACTTTGCACATATGCCTTATAACATTATTTTGTGCATATTTTGGTTCAAGATTTTTTGGAAGAATCTGTTTTCTGCAGATTTGATATGTGGTGATAGAAACATTGTGAAATTTAGAATCATAAGCATGGTAGATGATTGGTGTAGTGTGCTGTTGCATTCTATACACGGGTGAGATTTTAGACGCTGGAGCCTTGCCGACACCATTTTCAATACGGTGGGACTATTGGCAGAGATTTTTTTTCACCTGTTGATTATTATTTATGGTGAATGAACGTGAATGCCGATAGCTCTAGCAGGCCAGGCATCTAAAATCTCACTTCGTGCTCCTAAAATGCTCTACCTAGTAGTTTATCCTAACAAGAGTTCTTCAATAGTAGTCAGATATTGATACAAAATTTGATTGTTGATCATGTAAAGTAGATATATGGAAATAGACTGTTACCTGTTCTGTAGTGCATCAAGAAAATGTGTAGTTATCTCAAGTATAGATCCATTGGTATATGATAGATATTACGTGTTGTTGAGAAACAAACAAAAAAATTGATATTGACTCTTACGAAAGAAAAAAACCTTGCTGTATTCTGATTTTAAATGGAATGTTGTTCTATGATACATGAACTTCGATTGGTAGATCCTTTTTGTAGTAAGGTTATCACGGTGAGTTTGAACCTAGGCTGTTGGGTATTTCAAAGAGAGAGAGAGGGGGGGAGAGAGAGAGAGGGGGATGAGAGAGAGAGGGAGAGAGAGAGATAGAGAGAAGGAGAGAAATACAGAAAGGAAACCAAGTGAAGACTACCGGTAAATGGAACAATAATAAGCATGTGTTACCAGGAAAAAGTGTCAAAGTCGTCCTCCAAAAGAGGTGAGCTAAAAATCATGGATGTTTCAAACAATTTTGAGGAGGTTAATACTTTAAGGAAACTGCCATATATCTTATTGTTGATTATTATTATTCTTATTATTATACTGTGTGACTATTCACCTTCATGCAAGATATTATGTGGCAAATAAATAACAAAATATGGTAACCAGAAAAGAACAAAATTATACCTGTGTTAAGAGATTTTTTATTTCATTTTGTATATCTGTTTGTGTGTCAGAGTGTGTGCAAAGTCATTTACTGTTATGTTGGCTGAAATTAAGTAAAGTCAAACCTGTCTATAAAGGCCACCCAAGGGAAACGCATGAAGTGGCCACTGTAGACAAATGGCCTTTCTAGACAGGTTCTACAACATACATTCCTCCCTCTATATAGGGAGACCAAACGCATGGCCACCAGAGACAGGTGGCCTCTATAGAGAGGTGGCCACTAAGACAGGTTTGACTGTAAAATTGAATTGAATTGAGTTTATTCACCACTTTCATTAAAAACATACAAAGTCAAAGAATACAATACAATATTTCTTGCAAACATAGATAAGCCAATAAAATGGAAAATACACTAATAAAGGAAGAGGAAGAAAGAATGAGGAACAGGGGAAGGGGTGCTTGATAAGGATAGGTACACGAACGAGATTGGAAAGACTTTCTAGAAATCAACTCGAGGGCAATTTCAATACCCCATTGTATTGCCCTCAAAAATCATGTTCGGATTATGAAACCCGTTGTTTCACATTTTGAAGAAATAATTCGTCATATCCAACCATATTGTGCTGTTTTCTTATTAGTTCTCAGGTGCACAAAAGGCTTCTAAAGAAACATTTATTCACTCGTTTTTAATCGTTTTCATTCATAAATATCTCTTTTATTAAATATAGCAAGTCATAATAATATTCATTGACAATTGAAAATTCTGTATGCGATGCAGACATTTCATTTGTTTGTTATGAAAGGCATGATTGTCACGAGATCACTAATAGGAATGTAAATTCATCACTTCCCCTTTTGATCTGGCAAAGTGTTTCACGGATAAACCTTTTGTGAGGAATTTCTAGCAACAAATGACCTGACAAAGACAATAATATAAAATGTATACGATTAAAGTTCTATTCTACATCAAAATCTTCCTGTGCCGGAATTGGCCAGAGGTGGTTCATGTGACATAGAATACTTGGTAGTATAACGTGTAATAATGGATGTGTTGTGACGTCAATCCAGGGAGTGTGACCCTCTGCGTAGTCGCGGTCGGTGTCTTCTGTAAAACATCAGGGGATGTTTTACAAAGACTAAGATCGACTTTAAGTTGGACTTAACTATGGCAGGCCGTTCATGCCACTATTTGCTCTCACCAGTATGATCTTTAGATGATAACATTACAAATTTAAATTCTGTAGATTTGTGACCATGATTTGTACATCCCAATGCCAGTAAATGGTGAGATAAAACAGTGGCATGAACAGCCTGACATAGTTAAGTCCAACTTAAAGTCAATCTTGTCTTTGTGAAATACTCCCCAGTTCTCAAGGCGGTTGTCAAAGAAGATGGAGGGATTGTCATCGAAATGATATGTCCTTTATTCGAATCCGAATAACTCTGGGGTGTTCCCCCCTCACCCTAATAATTTTACATTTTTACCCAAAAATCTGAGGGACCTTTTTTTATACTTCCTAGACAATATCATAAACTAAGTAACTCTTGGAGATTGCGCTTTCAGTTTCAGTCGCGCCGCTCCAAAGATTGGAATAACCTACCACTAGACAAAATAAAAGCCTCATCGGTTGCTTGTCTTCAAAGATTTTGTTGAAGATGCACTTGTTTTCAGGAGCTTTTGAGTTTGTTTTATTGTGTGTCTGCAAAGTAACACTGTTTAGAGTTTTGTTTTATCATAGCGCAGTAGAGTATCTTTATATCAAATTGATATAACTATAGTTATTATCATGTAAAAACTTTAAAACGCAATGTAGGCCTATGTATTTAGAATATATCATTATGCATACAATTATATTACAGTATCGTTTCGAAACGTCTGATTTTTTTCCTCGAGATTGCCTGAATCTTCGACAATACTTAGCGGTCTGTACAAGTCATTGTCGACCATAACAGTGGTCATGATGCCCGCATCAATCGGGTCGTCAACATCGAGTCCGTGTGTATCTATTTTCTCACTAATCTCATCGTTGTTTTCATTCCTGTCAACGATTTGATACTCTGGATCATCGACAACTTCATCGTCAGCAGGCTTGGGCCCGGCATTGCCATTCGAAGCATCATCACAATCATTGTCCATATCGTTGACGGTTTCATTTCTCCAGACCACGCGGTCGTTATTACCAGGAATTTCAACTGCATCGCTTTTTTCATGTATTTGATTCGCATGATTATGATTATCAGGTTGCATGGAATTTCTCTGAATCTCCTCGTTGATATTTACGTCGTCGCTTTCGTTCCCCGTGACAATATGATAAAAAGTGTCGTCCAGTAGCGCAGTGTCATCGTAAAGTTCATCGTCAACATCATCAGAAACCTTCCTCCATTTCTCTTCCGGATTACAATTATCAGAATGTGTGGGATTTGTCTGAATCTGCTCGTTGACGTTCTCGTCGTCGCTTTCGTTCCTTGTGACAATGTGATAGAACGTGTCGTCTAGGGGCGCAGTATCATCGTACAGTTGATCGTCAACAGCACCGGAAACCTTCCTCCATTTCTCTTCCGATCTTTCACCACCAGCTAGTACATTGTGTGCACCATCTTCAATGCCCATACCAACACTTGTATCGTCGTAAATATGTCCATCGCTTTCCTGCTTCATCGGGATATATAAATCATTCTCGATTAAACTAGCTACAATTGCGTCACTGTTCGAACTCGATCGTCTGAGGTCGTCACTGCAGCCGACTTTCAACAATTCATTCGAAAGATCGCACACCTTCATCTGACCCGCGCCGAAATCGGTCGATCTCTGCTTCTCTTGAGTCTCCAGATCGTACGGTATCTCTTGGTATACTTCATTATCGCTCTGCCCGTCAACTGACTTCGCTGTAAAATCGCTGGTACCGTAATACTCGATATCGGCCAAATCATCTAAACCGGTACCGATATTAGATCCTCGATGGGGATAGCGGTGGTACTCGTCAATACCGATGCCGCTTTCGTCACACCCACTATCACGGTCGTTTTCGTTACCGCCACTCCCATGATACATCGGTAGATCGGAATTCATCTTTTCACTCGTCGTATCAATGTAAGTCGAGTATCTGTGATCGTCTTCCTCGCCGATTTCGGTCGGTGGTCGCGGTAATGGCTTTTTGATGGAGTTCTTGTCGTTTGATATCGAATAAGGGGTAGAGTTTAGCACGATGTGGTCAATGGTTTGGTATTCGTAGGCGGGGTTGATGTGGTTGAGGTTTCCGTCTTCGTCCAAATCCTTGCCCCCATCATCATCGACCAGGGGTTGGGAATTTCTGGGGGAAAGTTAATATTTCAGAGAAGATAGTGAAAGGAATTGCATTGTGCAATGATCTGGGGTCTCATTTCATATTTGGGGATAATTTCTTTTCGTTTTGTAAACACAATAATAGTAGCATGTGTAGGGGTTTTGAGAAGGACATAGACAAATAAACGTGGAAATGGCAAGTTTCTTGAAAGAGAGTAAGGCACTCGCATTACCTTTATTGTCACCGTCTTCACTATTCCATCATTATCATCCGCATCAATATCATCAGAAAATAATAATTATCTTACTCGTAACAATCAGTGTCATCATAACATCATTTGTCTTCTGTGTGAATAACAAGGACATCATCATTCTGTCATCTCCAGCGCTTCATTACTACCACGATCATGATCATGATCATCATTAAATCATCATCATCATCATCATAATCATCTTCACCATCTTTACCATCATCACCATCATCATCATCATCATCATCATCATCATCATCATCTTCACCATTATTACCATAATCATTATCATCAGCAACAGCAGCAGCATCGTCATCATCATCATCTTCACAATTATTACCATGATCATCATCACCATCATCATCAACGTCTTCACCATTATTACCATAATCATAATCATCATCATCATCATCATCATTGTTGTCGTCATTTACACAAACATTATCATAATAATAACGATCATCATCATCTTCTTCTTTTTCACCAACATTATCATAATCATCATAACCATCAACAGCAACAAAACGTCGTCATCATCATCATCATCATCATTATGTCTTTGACTAGAGTTCTTACCTCGACCGTCGAACTAGCCATAGAACAACGAGGAGAAGCAACCCAACAAGAACGAGCAGAGATATGATCACGGTTGACACCACAACTTTCTTATTACCTGCGATGAAAGGAAAGGAGATTGTATGAATCAGACAGAAAAACGGTAAATTCAAATTCAAGAATGGATGAAATCATGAACGACCAGTTCAATCGTGACAACTGATGAGAGCTATAACAGCATGAATTGGTAATAATTCTAAATATTAAAACATTGTGAGAAAGAGAGAAATAGAGACACAAGCACCCAGACTTGTATGCAAAAAGACAGAGAGGGAGACGGACGGGCATTAAGAGGCAAGAAAAACAGAGAGGAAGAGAGAGGAGAGAGAGAGAGAGAGAGAGAGAGAGAGAAAGAGAAAGAGAGAGAGAGAGAGAGAGAGAGAGTGAGAGAATGAAAGACAGAAAGAGATGTAAGCAAAGGAAAAATAACATTCGCTTAAAATTAGCCGGGCAACAATCCCAATAGTTTGGATAAAACGAAGAATATTGGATTGTGAATAATAATTTTCATTCCATTAAATTTATTTGTCGTTTTATTTTGACAGGGTAGCCCTTTCAGTTATAAAAACTGCTCGACCAAGGGGCCCTGTATCAACATAATCAAAAACATTTTTACAAAACATATAAACATACATAAGTTATAATGAACACAAAAATTAAACAAGATAAAATATTGAAATAAATGGGGGGGGGGGGATAAAATATTCATGTAAGTACTATTTTAAACTATGTGAGAGAAAGGAATTTGCAGTGTTTTTTAAATGAATCCAGTGAGTTTAATAAACGTAAAGAAGGGGGTAGTGTATTCCATATAACGGAGCCTTGATAACAGAAAGATCTTTTGAAATACTCGGTTTTGTGTTTTTTAATGAATAGAGGACAGGTAGTTGCATATCTGGTATAAACGTTTATCGGTCGATAGCACACGATATCCTTAATATATTTCGGCATTTTATTATTTATCAGCTTATACATCCATATTCTAAATTAAATCAAACAATCTTTCTTTTCTCTCAATGTTAGGATCTTTTCCACAAAATACAATTTCGCGTCCATATTTTGTATAGCATATAACAACCAACCTGTTCGTGGGTCATTCGATCCCGGTACCTCTGAGAGGGTACTCCACGGCGATGTCAGGATTAATGTCGAACCTTTAGCAGACGACATCTTGCTGCCTTCGCTCGTCTTAGAGGGCGCTAGACTACTAGTCGAACTCGGATTTACAGACTGACTACTAGTCGGTTTAGTCGATGGAAGGAAATTCGGGTCTGTCGTAGGGATAAGAGTTCCTTCTGTAGTACTTTTTGGTTGGGGATACATGGTAGAACGAGCCTCGGGAGTTGTGCTTCCCGGAGGAGGTGTTTCTGTCGCCTTTAAAGTTGAACTGCTTGAGTCAGTTGTTGGAGTAACTGTTGTTTGTGCTGTCAATACAAAAAGTTGTCAAGAAAATTTACATTGAAGAATATCATAATTAGTCCACTTTCTATAATATACCATGAAAATATCCTTGGGACAAACTTAGCAATGTTGACGTTTTTAATAAATAGGCCTACTCTTAATAACATGACATCACGGCTTAATTTTGTTATCCCTCTCTTTTTTTCTTGATCCTGCCTTTCCTTTACCAGACGTATTATCCACAATCCGTCTCTATGCCCTTTACAGATATTATTACCCCGGTCATCGAATTCATTCACGCACATATGTACACCATCTCCACTCCCTGGGGAGGGTTCCTACCATGTGGTTACCGTGAGGGCATGGCAATTACTAACACAAAGACTTTCTGCATGTTTATACATGTATTAACCAATACGATTCGGAATTGCACTTCTCTTCTTGATTAGCCCTCTACGCCAGAAAACAAAACGACATCCTTTAGAGCAGGCAAAGAAATTTTGAAGGTAGACATTACCTTGGAAATGGTAAAAAGTCGCCTCATATGACTAATAAGTCCATATCAGACCTATTGATTGTACAATGGAACGCACAAGGCTTGACGGCGCATGGCGCAAACTTTTTATCTTCCCTTATTGATAACAATTTGTTAGGTATTCACCCAGATATAATGTGCATCCAAGAAACTTGGTTTAACGATTTTAATGTTTTGTCTATACCCAATTACGTTTGTGTTTGTAAAAACAGGCCGGACGGCAGAAGAGGTGGTTTGGTGATGTATTTAAAAAACGACATCACTTTTCAGGCGATGGATACACCCAGGAACGCCGAATACCAAAAAGTTGATATTTTTTGTAAAAACGGAGTTATCTCAATCTTCAACTATTATAATCCGTGTAAAAAGATTGAACTGATAGATCTAAATAACATGATAAGAAATGTGCCGGGGAAGTATTTGATTCTAGGCGACTTTAATAGTCACAATCCTCTATGGGGGAGCAACAAATTAGACACAAACGGTAGAACTGTGGAGTCTTTTATAGAAAATAATGATTTGGTTTTATTAAATGATGGATCTCCTACAAGGTTAGACCCATATTATGGTACATACTCAAATCTGGATTTGTCCTTAGTATCGAAAGAATTAGCACGTAATACAGAGTGGAAAGTACTATCCAATAATTTTGGCAGTGATCATAATCTGGTTTGCTTAAATTTTAAACATGTGTACAATAGACCAGGGGGTGAGAATATGGGACAGAGATGGTCTTTTAGAAAGGTTAATTGGGAAGAGTATAGAGAAGAAATTGAAGAGGCATTGAGAAAAGAAGGATATGAAAATCTTGGTGCAGAACTAAACATTCAAGGCAGATACAATGTGATTGTTAAGGTGATCAAGGAAACGTCGAACAAGTGCATTCCGCGTGTGCAGATTGCCAAGAGAAGAAAAGTAAATCCCTGGTGGAACAATGCCTGCAAGAAGGCGGTGCAAGAGAGAAATCGTCTTAAAAACAGGTTAAGAAGGTATTATGATCTAAATGATGTTAAGAAATACTTAAAGAAGAAAGCTGTCGCTCAGAAGGTAATCAGGAGAGCTCAATATGATTATTGGTTAGAGTACTGCCGTAGAATGAATAGATTTACAGACATTGGGAAAGTCTGGGAACAGGTTAAAAGAATGCGGGACAGTACAATGAACAAGCACATCTTTCACAATCTATTTGTAGACGGAAATATCTTGAAAGAATCTGAGGAAAAAGCAAATGCAATGGCAACCTATTTTAAATCGGTTGATGAATCACTTTCCGTAACTAAAAATGAAAACGAAAATATCTTGTACAATAATTCTTCAACAAATGATGATGATTGTATCAATGATTACTTTAACATGAGTGAAATGGGGAATGTTTTAAAGGAGATGAAAAACTCCTCATCCGGTAAGGATGATATTTATTTAATTATGATTAAGAATTTGCCGAACAAGGCACTCGTGTATTTATTAAACTTGTATAATGACATTTGGAAAATCTCACTTTTTCCACATCAGTGGTATGAGGTTATTCAAATACCAATCTTGAAATCCGGAAAAGATCCGACTCAAGTGACCTCTTATAGGCCGATTTCGTTGATATCAACATTCTCTAAAATTATGGAAAAAATGATAAAAAAATCGCCTGACGTGGTTTCTAGAAAAAAACAGACTATTAAATCCTATTCAATCTGGCTTCCGCAAATATAGGAATGTCAAAGATCACTTAGTGAGATTGGAGACGGACATACATATATCCTTGAAAAGTAAAAAATATACCGTAGCGGTCTTTCTTGATTTAGAAAAAGCATATGATTCGCTATGGAAAACAGGTCTACTAAGAAAATTATCTATCTTAGGCATTGGTGGAAAAATGTTACTTTTTATAAAAGCATTTCTATTGAGTAGGATTTCTAATGTGAGGATAAATAACTATATGTCTCGCCACTACACGTTAGAAAATGGAATCCCGCAAGGAAGTTCATTAAGTCCTTTATTATTTACTTTAATGTTAAATGATCTCAAGATAAATGTAAGTGATGTTAAATTATCTTGCTATGCTGATGACATTGCAATCTGGTGTTCAAAATCAATAAGGATTTAGAGCTGGCCCGCAGGAAATTACAAGAGGCCCTGCATGAGCTTGAGATATGGTGTTGGACGTGGAAGTTAAACGTTTCCCCTACCAAATCTGCAGTATTAGTCTTTACCAACAAACAAAAGAAAGATATTCTTCTACAAATAAAAGGACATAATCTGCCTATATGCGAGCAGTATAAGTTCCTTGGTGTGAGGTTTGACTCCAATTTAACTTGGTCTGTCCATATAGATTCTATCATTGATAAATGTAAGAAAAGAATAAACTTGCTACGTTGTGTCTCCGGCACCCCCTGGGGAAGTAAGTATGAGATTTTGATGATGATTTATAAAGGACTTATCCTATCCATTTTGGACTATGGGAGTGAAATGTATGATTCTGCTTGTATATCTTTAACAAAAAAACTTGACTCTATCCAATACAGAGCCTTAAAAATTATTACAGGCACAATACACAATGTGTCCTTGGAGGCTTTACAAGTTTTGACCGGGGAGCTGCCTCTGAGATATCGTAGAAGGTTGTTAAATGATAACTTTCGAGTTTATTTACTGTCTAGTACTTTAAACCACCCAACAAAAGAAGTATTGGGTGATGACTATGATTTAAATAACTTAGAATGGAAGATAGGAGAAGGACCTTTTAAACTGCGATCCTTTAGAGACGAAGTAGTGGTGGAAGGGCAAACCAACTTATTGCCGAAAATCCCAGAATGGCGGTTAGCACGACCACAAGTGTCTTTCGAACACCATGGCAAAGTGCAAAAAAAGGAAATGCCTCCATTTGAAATAAAATCGATTGTTCTAGATAGCATTGGAAATTCATGGAATGGGTTTTTACATATATATACAGATGGTTCTAAACTCGAGGATGGGAAGACAGGAGCCGCATTTTATGTGTCTCATTATAATGTGGTGAAATTTTTTAGATTATCCCATGTCTGTATTATGAGAGCAGAACTAGTGGCCATACTAATGGCACTAGAGTGGATTAATACATTTATTGAATCCTCTTCGGTGGTAATTTTTAGCGACGCTTTGTCAGCTTTACAAATGATCGATTCATACTTTATTAGATGTGCTATTGTAAATGAAATTTTATCCATAATTAATATTTTGCAGTTTAAGGATGTTTGTGTTGCTTTTGAATGGATTCCGTCACATTGCGATATTAGGGGCAATGAGATCGTAGATCGGGCTGCCAAAAAAGGAGCCATGAAAAGGTGTATAGACATAGTTATACCAAATACAAGAAGTGAATTGGCAGCCTCTCGTTTGATCCATTATAACAAATTATGGCAAGCAGAATGGGACAATGCAGAACACGGTAGATTTTTATATGCTTTGCATAGCGACGTTTCAAAGCCCATACATAGACAAGGCCTATCTCGCAGAGAAGAATGCTTGATACAACAACTAAGAGTAGGTAACTGTAGTTTAAATTATTACCTTTTTCAAATTAACCAACACGATACTGGTCTTTGTGAAGTTTGTCAAGAAGATGAAACAATTAAACATTTTATTTTCTATTGTACAAAATACGACAAAGATAGACGTCTCTTAAAAGAAAGGATTAAATTGAACAACCCCAATCTGAAACAATTATTGATGTCTAACCCAATTTTTACTCGTGAATTATTAGGTTACATATACGATACTAATCGTTTTAGATAGCTTTTAAAGCTATCAGGGATCCCCTTAACTTATGTCGATCCTGTAATAATATATAAAATGAAGTATTTGCGGTTTTTCCATGAACAATTGCAACTAACTCCCATCTCGCCTTTTATGTGCATTTTATGCAATTTTAATATTGCACCTTTTTTTTTTTTTTTTTTTTTTTTTTATAAAACCATATCACTATTAATTTCATTTCACCAAGGAAAGTCGCTCGTGGGCTTGATTTCCGAAGCCCACGCCAAAGCTATACACGAAATTGACTGGCGCAAATAATCTTTGAGATTGAAGAGCGCCATCAAAACGAAGAACCAACCAACCAACCTTTAAGGATCATCCCAATCTCACCTTCAATGCGAGTTGCAGAGACAACTATCCAAAACCCTTGGACAGACACCGAGTCGTCACTGACGAACTGAAGCCACAGATACGGACTAGCCGACTGTATATCATTGGGTACGACGCTCCCACCGTAGACGCCGATCACTTCCGAGTCGGCTTCCGAAGGGTGCCGACCGGTTCCGATGGTTAACGAATCATACTGAACATCCTCAAGTACGAATTTCTCAAAGTGGAGAAGAATGAGGTGATTTGTCGGTGCCGAAATGGTCCAGAGTTCGTCGGAGTTATCTGGGTAATCTAGAGGAAATTCTGGTGAAAAGATGTTCGCTTGTTCCTCCGAATTAAAAGTTATGTTCCTTCTTGACTCAGCACCTGTTTAATAATTAACAATAACATTTATTTCTCATGCATCATTGGTGCCAACTGTCTTAATCTATGCTTATGTAGTTGTATACTCGTGCTGTTGTTTACTGTTGTAGGATAGGAGCACTGACTATTTCAAAAAGTCGGCATGCACCACATTTTCCCCTCTCTCTCTCTCTCTCTCTCTCTCTTTCTCTCTCTGCCTGTCTCTGTCTTTTTGTCTCTCTGTCTCTATCTCTGTCTCTCTCTCTGTCTCTCTCTCTCTCTTTGTCTCTCTCTCTCTTCTCATTTCTTTTCCTTCTATAAATGCTACTTCTTTTTTAACCTCACTCCACCCTCCTCATTCTCCCCCTATTTGTGCATGATCATCTCTCATTTTATTCACCCATTCTCTCCTCAGCCATCTCTCCATACCCCCATCATACATTCTATATTACTCCTCCTGTTTGCATCATCATATCTATTTTCCCCTCATCTTTCCTTCTGTCCCTCGGAGATGACCTAACGCAGTCGGTCCCCTGGTTGTTCATTAACAAGCATTTATGCTTTCTTAGCAGTCAGATCAAATTAACACCACACACGTCACACACACCGCTGTCCGTTCTACTTCACAGAATTATTCTTATTTTACCCTACTCACAAAACTCGTCGTTTTTTCCCTAATACTTATCCTCTTTACCCACACTCCCAAAGAGAGAATTGTTTTCCATCCCTTTAAATATTATCCACAGTTCTGTGTGATCTTTTCTCACCATTTTCCACGGCGTATATCTGAAGAGAGAATCCTTCATAATTGACAGAGCCATCCGTCGTAAACCTAAACCACGTCTCACTCGAAATGGAGAAAGCGCCCTCTCCGTCTGCCCTACCAGAAAACTCATCCAGCGTTGTCGAGTAGTCATCCGGATCGGTTCCATTAC
This sequence comes from Strongylocentrotus droebachiensis, assembly GCA_035222895.1. Lineage (NCBI taxonomy): Eukaryota > Metazoa > Echinodermata > Echinoidea > Camarodonta > Strongylocentrotidae > Strongylocentrotus > Strongylocentrotus droebachiensis. The sequence goes on from JAVYIG010001120.1 coordinate 241,612, forward strand.
CGAGAATCAAAATATCGGATCCGGCCTCGGTGTCCAGTTCGTCGATCATAATGAGGAGCTTGAATGACGGTTCGCATGTAACTATCCAAGATAAATCTGCGTCATCTGGATAGTCGGATTCCGGATAGTTCGGTGAAATGAGGTTCAAGGTTTGAAACCCGGGAAGGTAGTTGTTGAGGGTAGGTTCTGTGAAGAAGAAAAAATGTTTGATTGTTTCATTCATTGTTATTATACAAAATAAAACGCTTTTTAAGAGGTTGAACCATTATTTTTTGACAAATCGAAAAAGGACTTTGGGCAATGACCTATTTGGGACCTCCGAGGCGATATTCTAAATGTTCGGGTCGAGCTCTGAAAAAAGAGAATATGAGAAGCTGTCTTCAAGATATAAGACATACCGAATAACAATGATGAAACATAAACAAATACAACAATCTGTAAGATCGTTGTATTTAATTTGTCAAAGTGTGATCGTCGACTTTTGATTGGGACTTAATAATTTATCTCGGTCGTAAGCTGTGTCAGGATATAACGAGATCTTACGCCGTACGAATCGTCATTCCGAATGCGATGTCAACTGTCAAGGCAGTTTTTTCAATATACTAGTAAATGCAAAGCATTGGTTGCATTGTTTATTTTGTATTCACGTTTTGAACGATCTTACTCTCACGCGTCACGGCGCGTCAAAGGAAGCGCCAGTCGTTGACGCAGACTTACGTCAGGCAAATGATGCGTCGTTTACAATAGGCATTAGGTGTGATTCCGACTGGGATATTACCAGCGCTAATCAACCTTGTGAAGGTAAGTTACCAACATGCCAGAAACTAAACGCAATGGTTGCATGGTGCAGTTTGTATTCATGTATGTTATGATATCACTAACACAATGACGTGTCAAATGCTCCGCCAGTCGATGACACAGTCCTACGTCAGACAAATGACGTATCGTGTCAAATATGAGGGTGACAACATTCATATCATGAATGCAATTATGATTGATACTCACCTAGCTGCGTTGATTGGAGCGTTAACATGAACCCGTCATCATCTTTCCTTCGGTCCGTCACCATCTCAATCCAGACATCCCCGACGGGTGTGATGACGTCATCGGGAAGAAACTCCCCGGAGTATCGAACCAGGATGTGGTCGCCATCGCCCGCGGCTTCCCAGTCGGTGCCGATCGTCACGTAGTCAGCCTCCAGTTCCATGGCGAAGGCGAGGAAGCTGATTCGAATCTTGGACCCACTCGGGGAGGACACGAACCACAGCTGATGGCAATCGTTTGGATAGTCGGAGGGGTAGTCCCTAGATGTGATTTGAGCGGGGCTGTCGTCATCAAGAGAGATTCGCCGAGCATCTGGAGAAGGGACAGAGACATTATTAGTATAGATGAAAAAATCATGGTGTCATTTTTTTCTCGAAGTGATCATGGTTGCACCAAGGGATTTGAAGCTCTATAATAGTCTGTCTCCCATCAACCCGCTGGCTCGTTGCTTTTTTGCAAGCTTCAGGCTATCATGGAAACGGATACCCTTAAAGGCGATGCCACCATTCCCTACGTTCATTATTTTGTTCGATGAAAATACATATCACAAAAGTGTGCAGCCCAGTAATATATTTGTATTCTCAATTAAAAGAGGAAAAAAAAAGGGGGGGTCGTGTGAAGATACAGATCACTACCTTACAAAATTGTTAGACACTTTATATATATTTTTTTTGGGGGGGGGGGTGAGGGAGGATTGGGGATTGATGGTGGCTTTTTTCCTTTTAGTCAAATCAGAAAGCATTTATTCTTGTTGATATTACCAAGCACTTTTACACAAAAGTGTTGATTATTAATGGAAAATATTCATTTAAAGTATTAAGACCATGTTGAAAATTATCTACCTTTTATTCGAAACTTAAATCGCCTCTCTGCCAGTATATCACCTTGCCCCCCGGAAGTGAACCATATCCAAATGCTCTCGGTAGGAGATACGATACTCGTTGATACCGGATCGCGTCCAGTTAGATTAAGGTAGACAGCCGTTTCATCAATGATACTACCGTCGCCGACGTAGATGAAGTCGAGGTTCTCCCGTAGGAGTACTTCAGTAAAGTCGACATAAATGTTTCTACCACGATTCGTTGACACGAGCAACAGGTAGTCGAGGTTGAGATTGAAATTGTCGGGATAGTCTGGCGAGACGATTTCTCTTTCTTCGTCCTCATCCAGTTCGATGTTCTCGATTTCACCTGAAATGGAAGACAATTTTAGATGCCTTGTAAGTGTCGGCTTGCATGGTGATGTAGATATACAGTAGGTTTGCGGTTGCACCATGTGTGTGAGAGAGAGAGAGAGGTTTAAGGAGTCCTTAAACCTCTCTCTCTCTCTCACACACATGGTGCAACCGCAAACCTACTGTATAAGACAATTTTAGTTTTCAACGTACAATAAATTCACTGGCTCAGAGAGAAAGAGAGAGAGAAAGAGAGAGAGAGAGAGAGAGGGGGGGGGGGCAGAGAGAGAGAGAGAGAGAGGGAGAAATAAAGAATATGGAAAGGAATTCGAAAAGTAAAAATATTAAGACAAAGTTCTTTTTGGTGATATGAAATGCCAACATCGGCCAAAAGCCCCTTCCCCCCCCCCAAAAAAAAAAAAAAATATCAAACAAAAAAATCCAGGATTTCCTAAATGTTGCTCGCAATTTTCAAGGTGCCTCTGACATCCAAAAAAGTTGTAAGACGGGAACACACAAACACATTTAGGTATATTAGGGAGCTAATTAATTAACAATAATAATTTTTTCCTTTTTAATTAATAATTCTACTTATGCACGATTAGGTTTCAAAAGGGGCTTGGGCCAGTTGTGCCTTAACTCCCCCCTCTCGCCCCCTCGCCCTGCTGGTGGATATTGAAATAAACCTTATAGTTGAAACGAAACTTACGACTGGAAGCAGGTTGACCCAGTACGATGAGGACAACACACAGAGGAACCGCGATGACTATAAGCTCCATTTTCGTGACAGACTAGAAGAGACAAAAAGAACAATACTTTGTCATATCTTGCAGAAATTGATTACATACACTGATTAATACTTTTGAGCTTTGACCTAATAATTTCCACCGCGAATGCTTGCAATGAATTGAACAATGATTTTGCAAATCCCGCTGACCCTTGCTTCCCATTCGCTCTAAAGAAATGTTTATAAAATGGGGGGGGGGGGGGGGTTCCTCCAGAGTTTCATAATTCCAGCCTTAGAATAAACCTGTTCCTTTTTTTTTGAGGGGGTCCTTGTCTCACCCCTACCTCCCCCCCCCCCCACATAAACACACAACTAGTTCCGTTACCGAAATCGAAGCATTTTGTAACCATACGAGAATCGGTCTTTTGGACTCCTCACTTTAGTATGCTCTAACAGATCTATTGATTGAAATACAATAGATTTGTCGTGATAACAATTGAATCGACGTGTATAGAGCGATTACTTCGAGGATAATGGATTGTCTTGATTTATTTCCTCGTCTGCTTAGTAGAGCCTTGTACCATACTCATAATCACTGGCGGACTTATAGAGGCACAACCACCCCCCCCCCTAACCCTCTGCTAAAAGTCTCTCTTTTTCGAATTTGTACCAATAATGCATTAAAAAAAAAAACATTTGCATATGAGTACCATATATTATATGCTTTGTAGATATATATATATATATATATATAAAGTGTTTATAGATATACATGACGCCTTTTTGTCGGTTGTCAGATGTTATCGCTTTTTGTGCCCCCCCCCCCCTTTGGAATTTCAAAACGTTGGATCCGCCCCCGTTCACATTGAAATCTCACCATTGCCAGGCGACGATGGGGGCAATGTCCTAGAAATTAACCCCCCAACCCCCCCCCCCCCCCAAAAAAAAAAAAAAAAAAAAAAAAAAACGGGGGACAGTTGGAGAAATGGAAAATAGGGCTCTACCCCTTTCCTAACTTGCATTACAATTCGTTTATGGATATGGTGATGTTTTATTATTTTGTTATTTGATAACATAATATCTAAAGTGATGATTGAGCAAAACATGTTCATAGTCTCAAAGATACAATCTGTCATTATATTCTCTCTTTTACCGTCTGAGCTACGTCTGTTTAAAGTAGTACATTTTATAATGCCTAATGCTACTTAATTTCTCTCGTTGTGCGTGAAACTTCACCTATTAAAGAAACCTCGCATTCAAAATATCATCATGAACTTATATGTATTTCCAAAACAGCCCTAACTTAAACAAGCCCCAATCTTCCCCTCAATCATTAAGTCTAAAGTCTAATTTTAAAGTGCATTGTTTCTTACCTGTATGATCGTCACGTCTGCGTTCAATTGCCCTTGGTTAAAAACCGCACAACATGAACATTTGCATGATGGGTGACATATAGTTCCTGTTAAAATGTGAATTGTTTCCTCGACGAAACAGAGAGGATAAACTTCACTTCTCCTTACCCTGTCACAAGTCCCATTATTTTACCGCTTGTTGGTATTTACAGCTTATACGTGTTGGGTGTTACTACCATAAACACTCGTATAACAAGGGTCCAAACAGCAGCATCACGATATGAACATCCCGTTCCGAATCATTCTTAATTGTCTTATCAGGAAACGGACTTCGTTCAAAAGGCGAGATTTTGTTTTAGAGTTGTCAGTAGCTGTCTGTGTATTTATTCGGAGTCGCAATAATTGTTGATGGTCATTAAGCGTATCGCTATGTCTACACGAACAGACTGGAATAATGTTACGTAATATCAATGCAGGTAAATGATTTAGATTTAGAATCTTCTTCTGTGGAATTCATTTCAAGTATGACTAATCTTTTTCTATTATATCAATTCAAGTGTTAAGGTTGTTCTAAAGTCCCATAGTACAAGGTGTAAAACATTTTCGACACTTTTGAGCTGGGAGAGGGAAGGGGGTGGGGGGGGGGGGGTGTATACAGTCATATTCGAAGAATCGTATCGAATTTTAGGTTTTTGAATTGTCATCTTTATATTTGAAACATGCGGTCAGTCTTGAATGTTCTATGTATTGAAGATAGTTATTGATGCCTATGTGTGCATAATGTTAAAGTCTAACCATATTATAAACTACAATCGTTACCACTTTGTCTCTCTCATACTTCCTCCTGCCTCTCCGCCTCCTCCCCCTCTCTCTCTTTTTATCTTTCTTTCTCTCTCTTTTTTCTTTCTTTCCCTCTCTCGCTCTCTCTTTCCCTCTCTGCCCCCTGTCTCTCCATCTCAACCTCTCTCTTTTTCTCTCTCTCTCTCCCTCTCTCTCTTTCCTTCCCCTCTCTATCACTCTTTCTCTCACCCGGTATCTTAGCTATCTCTCCCCAACCCCTCCCTACCCCTTGGAACAAGTGCTCCTATACATGATTGAATCCACAGACAGTTTTGTCTTTCCCCAAGATCGAACAAAACATGGTCAACGTTCATTTTCCTTTTAAAAGAAGTAACAATATTTAAAATAAATGAAATCATGCTCTATTAAATGAAGAAAGATGTCAATGATTGTCTTATTGGTGTTTTGTTTGTTTTTGTTCATGTCTAGTCCTTTTTTCTATGATCGTGATGTCAACCGATGAATGTGGAAAAATTTGACTGACGAAATTGATAGACGTTTTGTAAGTTACGAAATTCAAGACACTATGTTATGATCTTACTATAATCTTACTCGTATTTGATGTAGGAATGAAAACATCAAATTTTGATGATTAGAGTGCTCAAATATTTAATTTACTCTCGTGCAATAAGAAGAAATATGTTTACATGACAAACTAACAGATAACTACAGGAAGACAGCATTTCAAGTTTCAGTCTAAATGTATAAGATTTAAAACAAAATGAACAAACAACTTTTATAATACATGTACCTCCGACTTCCTTACAACTTGCACAAAATAGGCGAGTTTCCTTATAAATACTGGATTTTAGCATCATTTTCTGAATGAAAAACAAATGAGTTCCAATGCATCAAACAGGGAAAATGTCATTATTTAGAGTGTTCCCAAGCGATTGTTTCTTTTCTGTTCAAGATATTGAATATTTCTCATACGTTGCGTTTGCGTATGAGTTCTTTTGAATCACATCGCCTTTATTTCTCTTTCGCTTTGGTGCGACTTTAGGTTTCACGACCTGATGTCTCCCATGTTCTCTCTGATTGCCTACAGTATATGTATCAACCACGGTACGATCGCCGCTCTGTGCGCTCTCATTCTCGAGTTCATGCACCGTTTCCTTCACGCGATCGTCGTTACTTTTGGGGGACATCGCCTCGTAGAAAGTTTCATTCTTTGTGACGTCATTAGAGTCATTGTTGACACCGTAGACTTTCCCCTCAGTCGTTTCATCAGATGGGAGGTTAGTGGTCAGGTTAACGTACGCGTGTTTCTTATCGTCGAAATCGTTTTCTTTTGTTGTAGCGCCTGGTGACAATCGCTGCTCGTTGTTTTTCGGTTTCTTAGCCGCGCACGCAGTCATCGGAAGGTACCTGTGGTATGCAATTGGTGTCGTCGCTTTCCGAGTATTCTCAATTTTCGTCATATAAAATGGTTTAATGGCCAACATTTTGGATTCGACCTCGGGCGTTGTCATATCGCCCTCCTGAAAATTAGCGTATTCGTTTTCCGTGTCGTTGATCGCCGTCGCGTAGTCATGCTCGATCTGGCAGTACGCGGAGGCGTCGTGCTGCGTCGGATCCCCAGCGGCGACCGAGTAGTGATGGTGGACGGTGCCGGGTGAATGGGAGCTGCTCGTCGACGTGTTTTGACCGACTGCGTAGTAATGGTCGTCGTCATCGTTGTCGAACTCTTGATAGTCGGACTCCTTGTTGTGTGGGTCGTCGACGCGGCTGCTGCAGGAGACCTGAACCATCGGGATACTGTGTGAGGGAGAGTCTAGGGATCGATCACGTGGATGACCAGGGGTGCGGAAATCGCCGGTGTTTGGGAGGGTATACAGGTGGGATAGTACTTGGTGTTCCGCCTGCATTGGCTGGGTTCTGCGTCTTTTTTTAAAGAAATAAAACAGAAATAAAGAAATGAATTGACCATAACATGTATCCTAAACATTAGTCAATCCCCATTCCTATTTGCGAGTATGAACAATGCCCCAGAACAATTAATCATATGCCGAATTAAAACAGATACGTTTTACGTTTTTATATTACAGGCAGGGCCCACAGATAGAGCAGTGAAACAGCTGATGTGGCTGCGCTGGGCAAATATATAAGACCAAATATTACGTTATAATATAAACGTTAAAAGGAATGCTTGAAAGCCACAATACATACCGTCTTACGAAGTAGCAAGATATAGTGAGCGTTGATACCAGCGCGAGCAGAACTACGACACCTATCGCTGAGAACATCGGGATCATGAAACCATCTGATATGAAGAAAAATAAAATAACACTTTCGTTTAGTTATCTCGACATCTATATTAATATTGGACAATGAATTTAGAGGACGTAGATAGACAATCTCAAAATATGTTTTATTGCATTCACTCTAAACTAAACATTTTCATATTAAGTTATATTTCCCTCATTCAAACCTCTATTGATTGGAGTGTACTTTAAGAAAATGAAATCAGCAGTGTATCTAGCCTTCCGGGTTCAACGAGAGGGAGAAGGGGTATTGCGAAATGATCTCCAAATTAAAACAATTATTAAAGCTAAAAATTGTGTTTGTATGTAAACAAAATTCTCGATAGGCACAGCGACCGTTCTCCCTCCCCTCCCCGAATATGGCAATTATTAATACAAAGGCTTCCGTTATCCTACCAGGCCTCCTTTTCTCTCCTGGGTATGGAGTGGCAAATGTAGATTAATGCCTTGTCAAAAGACATCAAGTGCCGTGTCGGATATCGAACTCACGACCTTTGCATTTCAAGTCAAGTGCTTAAAACACTCGAACACGCGGAAATAAACGAACAATCTCACGAGGAAATGTGCTTACTTGATCTATTGTTGTTTGTGGATGACCCTGCAAGGTCTGGTTGTTTCTCGGGCAATTCCACTGTCGTTATAGGGGTATTTTTTGTCTCTGTGCGTAAAAGACAAAAGAATCGAGAAAGGATAAAGTCCATTTTAATCACACCATGAAAAAGAAATCATCAATATCAAGAAACAGACATGCATTATTAACGGTCATCTAAATGAAAGTCAAGAGAGAAAGTTGACGCCTATAATGTGCTGTGTTGACATACTTTAAGGAAATCTTTTCAAAGCATCAGCATATCATCACAAAGGTGAAATTCATCCCAACATTTGGCAAGTATTGTTTAAAGTTTGAATGGTTATAACTTGACAACTTAAAGCGAAATCCAACCTGATATTGAGTTAGTTTTAATAGTTACAAGAAAGGTGGAAAAGGTGACCTCAAAACTCACTTCTCTCAACCATGGCACTGACACGGATCCAAAAACCTTGGTACGCCACGCTGTAATCGGATTCGAACCGAATCGAAACGGATTGATTCACCGGAAACTCTGCGTAAAACCCACGTGGAGTCGAAGACCCGTTGAGAAAGACGACATCGCTGCCATTTCCTAAGCGGGTACCCATCTTAACCGAGTCATGCTTCGGTTCGAGATGGCACGAGATGACGTCAACACGGATCAGCTTGTTGATTGGTGGATTCAGGTACCACGTGACGTTTTGGCTCCGAGGATACGGGCTAGGGTAGTTTTCGGAAACGATATTAAGTGGAGAGGCGACTTCAATTTGTTGTTCGCTAGGTTCTACATTTAATTCTGTAAAGGAAATGAAAATACATATAAAATAAATGCAAGAGCAAAAGAGAGAGAGAGAGAGAGAGAGTGAGGGAGAGAGAATAATACAAGGGCGGATTGGGGGGGGGGTGGAGATTGGCTAAGTAATTGATTTAATTCATGCACATAGAGATCGCGAAAACATTTTATATTATCAAATGAAACGTAAATATCAAAAGGAGAAAATCATGTCTTCTCTTTTCCCACTTAATATTAAACATAATCAATAGAAACATAAAATCAAGAGAAAGAAAGTTGGAGAGGTAGAGATAGAGAGAGAGAGAGAGAGAAAGAGAGAGAGAGCGAGAGCGTATTCAGATTGAAGACCATATTATCTTTTCAACATGATCGTGAATTCTTCATGTTATACCGATGAACTTATCGATGATCCAGGATCAGGAATCAACAGCATTTGACAGTGGAATAAATATATATATTTTATTTTTACGCCTGGTTTCCAAAATTGTCAGTATGCCCTTCAAAGGACACCATAAAGAGCCTTTTTTTTACGTAACTGAAGATATACATACCTTCGAATGGGTTCGGGCCTGCAATTATTTCAATCAGGAAACCACGAAAAGTTTTTGAAATGTCGGCTTGAAACCTTAACCAAATTTCCGTGTCACCCGGTATGATAAGGTCTGTCGGCAAATCGGTTTTGTTGTACCGATCGGATATGGAGACCAGATGTGTTCCGCGGTCGCTGAAATCCGATCCGGTTCCGATGATGATCTTGTCCCATCGGTCTTCCAAGTCTATGTCCCTGAACCGGAACGTAACCGATTGTCCGGCGGGTGCTGAGATTCTCCAGAGAATGTCGGCATTGTTCGGGTATCCGTTTGGATAATCGGGTGATGCAATCTCGATAGTTTGGTTATCCGAAAGTGCAATATCTCTCTCGTGATGTATAGCTGAAATGGGAATCGGGAGGCAAAGGAAACTACAGTTAACATGATCGCAAACAAAATAAAATTTGAGTCATCTTAATACGATATTAATAAGGTTATCCATCAGCTATTTAAACATGTGAACATAAACTCAATAAACCCAATTCGAAAAAAAGATTTCTGGGGATGTATAATAGGCTTACCTCATCAAATTTTAACACTGTTTGCAACTGTTTTGTTCACTGAATCATTCAAGGCAAAACTACGGAGACAGTCGGTCAAGGTGGGTGTATAGCTTATCTGTATAATGATGATATACCACCTGTCTGTGGGTGACAGGCATTATCAGTTTGAATCTATTTCCCAGAGACCCCGTCACACCAACGAGACCGACAAAAAACCGATAACAAAGCGAACAAAAGTACGGCACACCGAATGTCAAAGAATCGGTTGGTTCGGGGTCAGTTTGCAGTCGGTATAGCCATGTGACTGAGTGTTATTTAGCGGTACGTCTTCCTGTATGTGGTTTCCTGTTCCAAAGTGTACTACAACCACATTAATAATATAGAGTTTAATGTGAGTTCACAACCTAAAGTCAGTGGCATAGCTATATGGAGGCATATGGGGCCTATGGGCCTTAACCCCCCCCCCCCGAAACAAAAAATAATAATCAAACAGTAAAGATAAAGAGTGGAAAAGGAGTGCAGAGAGATGGAGCCAATAAAACACCGTGCACCCTACATCGTAATTAATGGCGTTCCTAAATGGCATTTCATCAACTGAGTATAAGACCAATGCCCCCCCCCTCCCGAATCCTCTCGCCCCAGCCTGTTTCTGAAGTATTTTTATTCGACATGTTTGTTCTCTGATGTGCAAATGATGTAACAATGTTTGTATTACTGGTATGTCACATCATGTACTTTGTTCGAATCTATTGTTGTGTTCTCGCTCAAGAATGATTGAATAAAATTATCTTTGGAAAAAGAAAAGAAAAATGTTTGTTCTCACCTTCCAGGATTATTTCAAGCCTGTGCGGGAGAACGCTGCCAGATGATGTATTTAATTTCAACCATGCACGCTGCGAGGGGACGAGGATGCTCTGACTTGGAAACAATCCCGAAAATCTGGCGAGGATTGACGAAGAATCCCGAACACTGGAGCCCGTTCCGACGACCAGGGTATCGTCGATGTTCTGCAGCATGAATTCCACGAAGCGAACAAGGATTCGGCAATCGTCGGGTGCTCGGACGAGCCATGTCGACGATGGTCGGCCTTCCTCGGGATAGTTGCTCGTCAACGTGAGATTGTAAGGTTGTCCATGTTCTAGTTGAATTTCTGCAAGATCGGAATGACATACCATTTTAAATTTGTGTTAAGTGTAATTTATAAGGAAAACAAATAGAAAGAGGGGGCATATTATCTGAACGGTTAATTAGGCATTCTTTCCTCAAAACATAAAACGGGACGACTTAGGCTTGGATTACCGACCCGGGGAACGACACGATATTAATAATGATAAGAGTGATAATGAATACCCCAACTACCGATGAAAATGGCCCAAGAATAAAAAGAGAAGAAAAAAAAGGGGGAAACTGAGAGGCGAAAGGGAAGAGGAAAACATAAAAGCAGATGCTCAAGCCCCTCCCACAACCACAATATCCTCAGAGTAAAACCGAGCGCCCCCTGATCCATGATGCTATGCCACTATCTAGCACGCCCTCCCCCCTCCCCACCCACCCTGTCACTGTGAAAGGTGGAAGAATAGTTAATACAGTAATACCAAAGCCCCTCCAACGAGATCGACAACAGACCGAGCCCCCCAAAAAAATACATTACCCGAAAATGGCTCTTATCAAATTATGATTGGATGGGTGGGGGGGGGGGGGGTGGGGGGGGGGGGGGGAGGGGTATGAAAATATGAGTATACAATTCGATTCAGGGGGGTGGGGGGAGGGGTATGAAAATATGACTATACAATTCAATTCAATTCAAATGTTATTGATTAAATCCAAACATACAGTATCATTCTCATTTTATTTTACACGACTATTCACACATACCTTCACGCCTGGCGGTTGTTACGCAGAAAAATGCGTGGAGCATCAACGCTTGAATGAGATAAGTAGATACCATCTTGAAGATTTTTCGTCGGGGAGGTGCGTTGAAAGGGTATAAATTTAAACGTACCTAAATAAGGCCTATATCAGCAATGAAAGTCAAAGTTTAGTCACTAAGCATAAACAATATGTAGCACAGTTTCAATCCAGCACTAAGTAGGCAGGTTTCAGGCTAAGAATTAAATGGCAAACAATTCCACTGTTTATTGGTTGATTAACGACGAATCCTTAGCTTTCGTATTAGAAGAGAGCGAAGCACAATAAAATCCAAGGCAAAGTAGTTCCTCTAATATTGCATGGATTGTTGAAAGACGAGCTCTTAGATAGTCGTTCAGAAGAGGAGAGCGATAGTGCGGATGAATTGTTGTATACTGAATATAAGCGATGTATTAATTTCGGCCACTATCGTTACAGACTTACAGCCAAATGAACGGAGCACGATAACCGTTGCACAACTTTTCGAATAATTGCTATTCCAAGATTTTTGACAAGTTTCAAGTTATTCACATTCCTGATATGATTGTTTTAGGTTTAAGAACGGAGATAAGAAAGACTCGAGCTCACAATGTTAATGATATTAGCGAGAAAATCATATTCATTTTGAGTGCAGTTCAACGTTTTATCCAATCATTTGAACGAGTTACAGGTGTTGACGAAACTGTCCAATATTTCAGCTGACTGTATCACAGGTGAACAATTGTTTCTACTTGTCAGACGGTGAAAGTGTTAAATGACCACGGTGCAACGATAACGTCGACAGAAAATTGCTGAATAATTATGATAATTATGTCTCCACATGCAGGCATTCCACATTCCTTTTCAAAGCGTTCAACATTCACTGCGCTGAATCACCAAAAGCTTGGCTTCATAACTGGCATCGCAGCACAAAATGTTTATAAACACCAGAAACATGACGGTCGAGGAAGAAAGAAAAAAACCTGAAGCATTTGCAGAAAGCGCTTCTCTGGAACACCTTGGAGTCGTGAGAACTTCGAGACCTGATTAATGTCCCTTTCCCAAGATCGCTTTTGACTATGAGTCAGAATATCGAGGACTTTATTGATGATGTCATGACTTGAGGATTGTCTTAACAAAGCTAATGGAGCGTAGCTGCCATTCAATTCTATACAATGTTTGAACAAAAAGTCATGTCGTTTTATTATTCTTGAGAATCCGTCCGCACTGACTCATACGCTTTGATATCTAATCCACCATCAACCTTCCCACTGCCGTTTGAGTTTGTTGTTGTCTGGCTATTAAAAGTCAAGGTGCGCAACATTACGTCGTGTTATACTGGGTCAGGCAGGAAGTATTCAATGTCACAAAGCACACCTTCCGCACCGGTTCAATACCGAATCTCTGCTTTTAGAGAGATGTTGGGCTGGTCATACGGAATATATACAGTGCGTCCCAGAAAAAACGAAACCGAGAAGTATCGATGTTCTATCATAACTTAATCACAACTATAATTAATGAATGATACATATTTGGAAAGCTTAGAGTCTCCTCTTTCATGTGATGCTACTCAGATGATGCATATTTCACGCATGAGTGATTAAAAGCAATTTGAAGGAAGGAAACCAAAAAGACATTTGGCGGGCGGTATCTGAATTTCGAAGAAAAATTCACATTTCTAGAAAGTTGAGTTTCTGCTCTTTCATATGACACCTCAATCAGGAAAAATGAGCGAGGAATGACAAAGTTCCGTTTGTTTAAAGTAGTGCTTGCATTTCCATAATTTTATTAAACGAATTCGTTTTCACCGGCTGCCTGCCGTATCAATAAACGAAATTAACAAAAGACTTAACTCCGTTTCGTTGACAATCAGCCGTAGACGAGAGTCTTCATGCATGGCTGATTGTCAACGAAACGGAGTTAAGTCTTTTGTCAAATCTGCTTTTTGGTACGGCAGGCACCCAGTGAAAACGAATTCGTTTGTTAAAATTATGAAAATGTAAGGGCTACTTTAAGCAAACAGAACTTTGTTATTCCTCGCTCATTTTTCCTGATTGAGGTGTCATATGAAAGAGCAGAAACTCAACTTTCTAGAAATGTGAACTTTTCTTCGAAATTCAGATACCGCCCGCCAAATGTCTTTTTGGTTTCCTTCCTTCAAATTGCTTTTAATCACTCATGCGTGAAATATGCATCATCTGAGTAGCATCAACTGAAAGAGGAGACTCTAAGCTTTCCAAATATGTATCATTCATTAATTATGGTTGTGATTAAGTTATGATAAAACATCGATACTTCTCGGTTTCGTTTTTTCTGGGACGCACTGTATAATGCGTCTGTTTGTGGCTTTCAGAATGCGTTAATTTATATACGATAACAACGCACGCCCTCTAGAGCTCTCAACAGATAGACAACAAACAAACATGCAACAACAACAGGAACAACTACAAATGCATTTTGTACTTTAAAAAATGATAATCTTTATGTCAAAAAACGTTAGCGCATGAACAGCAAATCTCGTCTTCGAGAGCAAATGGGATTGGTCATACCTTCGAACTAAACAAATTCACATCGGGTCTAGACCTGATAATCTTTGTTTCAAAAGACGCTATATGCCCAATCAAAAAACATATCCGGTCTTTTTTTTTGCAAATGAAGGCTCGCCATACAGGATGTAAAAAACCTAAGTCCTTCAAACGAAACAAGCGATTAATTCTATACATATACTTTATAATCTTTCTTTCAAAAGACCTAAACCCTAGCAAAACCTCCTTTGGAGCAAATTGGACTGTATGGGATTTATCTTTTCAAAGACGTTTTGAGCATCAGGATGTAGATGCCTAACAATATCAAACAGGGTTTCCGGCAATGTAATCATCCTAAGACAATTTCAATAGCCTTGCACGTCAATACGGGCCTGGAGGTACACTCTAGGTGATTCCTTGAAAGTCTCTGCGACCCTCTTAAAGGGACTCGGTAACATTGTTGAAGGTTGATGAAAAAACTGAGTAATTTTTGGATGAAATGTTACTTATTACATTCCTACTGCTTTACTGGCAAAAACTCCTGAAAAAATTCTCAAACCACAAAGATATTTATGGTTTCTTTGACGGCGTCACTGTTCGTCACCCTCTAACAGTAAATTCTCCCAACCTTTTTTTAATTTTCACAACCGTTTTTTCATGAAAATATGGCATAAGACAGGCTTTTGAAAATCTTTCAACACTTAAATATCTGGAATGGTACATAGAGCCAATTCATTGCTTTGTGACGATTTACATATACCTAAAATGTAATTAAATTGTACTAATATATTTAGTTTGGAGAATCAAGGAACCGATAAAATCAGTTTTTCCCAATTTGTATCATTAATAATGGTCTGTTTTCATTCAAACGTTCAGGTTATCTTTAATCGTACATCTAGCACTGAAGTCACTACCTCAGCACTATTTTCTCTTACCTGAACAATGTTACAAAGTCCATTTAAAGGGGAAATGTATTTTTGGTTCTGACAAACCTGCTTGAGCGACTATCTAAATCAGAATGATAATGTTTGTTTGTTTCATTAGAACTGTGTGTCTCATTTTTTTTATGGAACTTAACATATATACCACCTGCACATAAATATATACTGCATATACTTTCTTTGTATTCATTGAGCAGTTTAGGGTCGTTAATTATCACTGATTGGCTCATTGCGTTCGTTAATTACCAACTATTGTACTCCTCATAAGTCCAACAATGATTGAATCAACAAAGCAACGATCTCATACTGTCTTTCAAATGCTCTATTGGTTACCATGACATCAATGTTTTGCTGATACAATCATTTTTATCAACTTTGACATCTTTCGGGTAGTTGGGTCATAGTCGTAATCAACATACACAAATCAAATTGTAAAAGTCGTCACCAACTGATGTAGGCTCATTTTCCATTCATTTATTAATTGTTTATGGTTTACGATCCCCATCTTTTTGTGTGAATAACAAAGAAATTTGATCAAGTCACACCTAACGCCAAACCTTTCCCAATTATTTTTTCCCCATGGACTTGTTTAATATAGTAATAGTTTAAATCCCGTCTGTACTAGTTTGGCCAGGGGGTTAGACCACCCAGCGAGGTCACTAACAGGTGGCTATCTCA